>BJBW01004408.1:70838-172453 GCA_004320125.1 Scolopax mira
TTCCAACCTAGAAGATTCTGTGATTCTGTGATTCTATGATTCTCTGGGGTTTTTCATGTGTCTCTGTTTTGAAAGCAATGGCTTTTTTATTTGTTCTTTTTCTTCTTTTTTTGTTTTTGTCTTTTGTTTTATTCTAAGTTCACAATTACAATAGTTTACCTCCAGTCAAACTCATTGCTTTAGTCCCTGCAGCCTCTCCACAACAAAAGGCTGAGGATGATTATCACAGTCCAATGTGTGCTCTCTATTCATTTTTTTTAGTTTAACCAGTTATGGTTTCCAGTATAAAGGGGAAAAAAGGAGACTGTAACTATGTATAAACTGACTTAATAATGATATTCAAAGGATGAAAATATTTCTAAAATCCTGTGTGCTTTCTGAATGAGTGTAAATTCAATGGATTTGATCCCATTTTACAGGTACGGAAGTTTGTAATGATCAGTCTTAGAGACCATTCACATGAAAATAGACTTGATAGGAAGATAAAAGACATAGAGCACTGCATGCCTTACATCAGATCATAAGGTGGTTATAGATCTTTTCATGTTTTAAATTTGTGTAAGCAAAAAAGCAACAACTTTTTGACTAATGGCCCACGTTTTGGAAAACCGTATGGTGTGCCCAGAATTGGGCAATATATGAGGTGAAATATGATAAGTTCTAACTCGTTTTATGTCCAATCCCTGCCACAGGAAGTGAAATTGTGACAGAGGGCTGCCGTACTCATTACCCTTTTATTCACAATGAGTAATGATTTACTATTAAATCCCACTAAAAAGAACCTATCTATTCATGTAACAAGGTTGATATAATGTAACCAAAGAATCTGGTATTTATTTTGTCAAGAGTCTTATATTTTAAATCCATAAAATTGAGCCAATAATATTCATTTACCTATATGCCCAAGGCTACAGACAACTTGAATCCAATACATTTTTACCTATGATAAATGTGAATTACTGTCTTTTATATAGAAAGAAAGAATGCATTAAGTATGGTCTTGGGCAATGAGGATCTCTCTTCTAGGCCTGGCTCTAATGCTAATTTGCTATGAAATAAGATGGAAGTCTCTAAATTTGACCTAGTGAAAGAAAAAGGTGAACTTTTATCTTATAACTAAAAATGCCTGGGAAATTCTATTTCAAAATAATACTTATGACAAAGGTGGGAAGAGCAACTTTAGTTCCATACTTAATCCAATAGACCATGGGCTTTCATGGCATATTTGGTCTTATTGAATTGAAATGTTAATGGAGAAAAAAGCATTCTGATTTTCTCTAGTGAGAAAAACTTGTAGTTTCTAATCCTTAAAACATATTATGCTTATAGTTTCCAATATTTTATTTTGAGAACTGGCAAAACTAATCCACACATAATGCATACTGTGTCACCATAATATTTACTACTTCTATTAACTTAATACTTCTATTTTTATCAATTGAACTGTAGTGGAAAAGCAATTACTTTTGCTAGAGGGTTAAATTTTGATTTACAAGAAATACTTATTCAAGATTTTCTGTGTTGTTATAAATATTTAAGTGTTTATTCTGAGTAAATATAATCTTTTTTCTAAACATAGAGTCTTTGTTGCTACTTTATAAGGGTTGTTAATCTCTTGGAACTGGGCTTGGTTAAACAATCGCTGTTAAAACAGTTCAAGTTGAACAACTAATTTTTTTTTTCCAAAGAAGCAAACTGGAAGCAGACACATAAAATCTTAAATGGTGTATTTCATTGGAAATTTGAACACCTGATGACTGAACAAAGAACTAAAGGAGGGCTGTTCTTTGACACACACCCCAAAAGAAATGTATTGTTCTGAAATGTCACTGCTACACTTCACAGATCTAGTAATATGTCCTCATCCTCATGCACTATCTCCTGTGATGTACTGTGACAGACAAAGACCTGCCTACTATTTACCTCCCACATGCAACAGATACCACTTTAGAGCACAGACTGTGAACTTTAGTGAGCAAACCTCAGCTACAAAGGCATTGACAAGGCAGGAAATAATTTATAATGCCCATCAATCAATACCTCAGAAGTAAACTTTCATGGACTTTTTCAGAATTTCAGTGAAAAGAGGTGAGGAAGAGAGAACGGAGAGGAGAGGAGAGGAGAGGAGAGGAGAGGAGAGTTTACTTTGAAAACAAGTAAGTTGATACATCACAAAAATGAAAGAAACAAATACTTCCCCTCCTGCAATCTTGATGTTTAAAGGGAATGTCAGTCCATTTGTTTAGGTGCATAGAAAAAGTGCTATTTCATGATCAGCTGTTTCTTCTGAAAGAAATTGTTTATGCATTTTTAATTTCAGAAAACAGATCAATATTCAACATATATGAAGAAGGGTATCTTCTGGTTTTCTATTCAAAGATGATACATTCTTGATTCATGAGGGCCCTTGGATGTTGAGCATTGCAGCATTTAGCTTCCAGGCAGTTTTGCCCAGCGAAGCTCACAGCTGTGAATTAGGCAGAAGCAGGTTCTTTGTAGAAAACACAGTGAGACTAAAGTGTCTGGGAATGGGATTTGCAGAAACCAGCATGTCAAACAAGAAGCTAAATATGTTGAGGGAGAAAATGCCAATAGGAAGGCTATGGGTTAAGTCCTATTCCTCACAGGCTTCCTGATTTTTATCTGAATTTGATGTTCGTAACTATGACCTTTCTCCTGTAATTAGGCATTGAGGCTTTCTTCCAAGCATTTGGGATAGTGTAATTGCTTCTTTCCCAAGAAACCAAGAAGTGGCAGAGCTAATACTGCAGAATCTCCTTCTCCTCTGGTCCCCTGCTCCCTCTGTTCCCCTGTTTCTGTTTAACCCAACATCATCTGTTAGATCATCATCTGTGATCAGCATAAGCCAGGTTCAAGCCTCTCTGCACAGGGATACACCCAAGTCCAGATTCCTTGCTAGTACATGATTTCAGGCTAGCACGTGATATGAGCAGAGGTTGTCTCACTTATGAATCTTGGTGGGACACTAAGCTGCAAACTAAGCAATTTGGCTTGGTTAGTTGTGCACATCACTCATGAAATTTCTGGTGATAATAGAATTTGCTATTCAGCCTGCGTAGGTAACAGGAATTAATTGACCTGTTTTTCACTCTGAGCTGTGTTAATTCCAATTATCTTTCATCTATCTAAAGCTAAGAGTAGACATGAATGGTTACAGATATTTGGCTAATGTTATAATTTGATCATGTTTTAAAGCAATAAGTCCCCAGTCACTTTTTAGTAAAACCTGTGGGTTTTCTTGTTTTCATGTTGTGGATTGGGGGAGGATGATTGGCTTCCCACATTCATTGGTCAAACACTGTATCAATAAAATCCTGACTCTTTTGTGTATGTGTCTTGTACAATACCAAGTAATGCTTTTATGTATCTGTGGGCTGTTGGTAGAAAGTTCAGCATTAAAACTACTGAGGTAACTGTAGTTGCATCTTCTGTTGAAATGGATGTTTCTACTTTTAGTTTTTAATGTAAAGAGAACATCTGCATCTTTCAATTACTTCTGAACAAATGAGCACTGAAAGAAATAAGTATTTCTCTTGTAACTGTTCTCCTTTTAAAGTTATGATTTTCCTGCAGGTTTGTCATGTAATGGTAGTTGTTTTTAATGACAATTTATTGATCAATACTTATGTCCAGCAATGCCTTGGGCACATGGTTACTTTGAGACACTGCTAGGAGTATGACTGGAGTCAGCAGGACTGCTTCAGTGAGTAGAGCTCTTTGCAAAGCTGGTGTCCTATGTGTGATTTGCAAATGCTTATCTTTTTCCTGCTTTGGCCTTAACTTCTTTCTCGTATAATTTATCTAATAATCTGCTTGACATATTGTTCCCATTTCACCAGTCATATGCAAACCAGTCATTGCATCAGAGTTATTATGAGTATTCCTAAATAAGCGCTGAAGAACTTGGTCCAACATACATAATTTTTACAGTTGTAGCAAACAAGCTTCTAAAGAGTAAGTTTGACTATCAGATTACTTGGCCAGTCACCTACATCAAGGTTTGGGAAAAAAGCCTTAAGCTGCTGCTTTTGAAAACATTAATCTAATTAAAGTCTTCCAGTCTCATGTAAATATTTTAAACTACTAGAATACAGGAAAATGTGCATAAAGGGCCATATACACTCTGATACAATTAGGACTAGGATCTGTTGCAATGCTCAATGAATCCTATTACAATGTTAATTCATTTTGTCTTTTGAAATGTCCATTACAGTTTCCCCCTATCCAAACATCTCAGTCATGGCTCAAAGCTGTGAAACTCTCTAACAGTAAATATTTTCACCAATATTTTATGTTTACATTGGAGTTTTCCATGTTTTATAAGCAACCTGATTCTGCAAGAAGTGGTAGAGGCAATATTCTTCAGGTACATTAGTTCTGACTTCCTTTCCTGACAATTGATACATTGATCCAAATATATTCTCTGTGACATCCATACTAGTTTTGCTATTTATTTTTGATATTTTTAGGTCTGTGGATACTAAACTGTGCAAAACCTGCTTAACAAAGCCATAAACTGACAGATTCATGATGCTAGTACTGAAAAGTTCAAGTTAACTTTTGAACACTAGCTATTTCTACTACCCTCCTCTTTCACTCATGTATTTTCAATTATGTCACTTTCTTAGTATAGATCTCTCTCCTCTAACATCCCAGCAACAAACTCCACAATGGTTTCATTTTATTCCAACAGGTCTCCACCATAAAACATATAAACCATAAAATCCCAGGGCTTCCAGCCTCTAGCTAGGTGCCCTAACTACTAGACCATGAGAGTCCTCCCTGCCATGCAGCTTTACCGTCTGGAAGCCACAGGAACTTTACCAATGGGAGGTGATCCTGTGCTCCTCAGCCAAATTGGATGAAGGTATACAAGCATTAGTATGATTGTATAGTAATGTAGAAGTAAGTAGATTAGACCACAACAGCATTTCAGTCCTAGCCTGATACAAAAAGTAATCTTTCCCCCCCTGGGACCATGCTTGCACTTGGGTGCTTCAGTCTGTGATTCACTGATTTTTGAAGGCGCTCACATCAAGAGAGGACTGTTACTTCCATATTTGCTCCCATCCTGGTGCTCAGTGAAACAAGGCAGCTTTCATGTTTCCAGGACTAGAGCAGCCTCCAGCTCTTCTGTCTCCTCATCCCTGGGTCTGTCTCCTTATCAAATTTATGGCTGCAGAGCAGACCTTGAATTGCCAACAGCACTGTCCCTGCTGGGGCCAGGCTCTGAAAAACATGTCCTTCCTTCACCATATGGCTTCTCTACTCAAGATGAACATTCAGCTGTCTCTTCAAGCTGTTTGCTTAAGGCTCCCTTTCTTCTGGCTTCCTCTTGAACAACCTCCAGCAGCTAAGGTGAAGAAGTAGCAAGGGCTTTCTGCCAAACCATGCAGTAGAGCCTCTTGCAGAACAGCTCAATATTAGTGAGCAAATAAGTTTCTCCCCCTGCCTGAGACCTTCTAGCTTCACATCTCCTGCCTCTGCCACAGGTGTCTGTGCTATGTGACAGGGAACCCACTTGTTTAAGTCAAGAGATAAAGGAGGAAAATGAATGCTCATTCTGTAGCTCACTAATTGTGTGGTCACATCTGAGAAAGAGGAGAGAGTTTCCAGTTCCTGCGCCAGATATTATACATGTTATTTATGCAATCCACATGTAAACTAGAAAGTTAATTCAGTTACTTTGGCACAAATTGGAACGCGGGACTGACTCTTTCTACATGACTGCCTTAATCATTACTCTTCAGAGTCGTCTCTCCTGGCTCAGTTAACTCCTGAACAAAGTTGTAGAATCATAGACCAGCCCAGGATGGACAGGACTTCAGGGACCCTATCTAGCACCCTCCCCAACCGCATCTTGAAAACCTCCAGCAATGAGGACTCAAACAAGTCCCTCAACCGAAGTTAAGACTTCAACAGGAACCAGTTAAAAATACAGAGTTGATAACAGGAGAAGGGGAGTTAAATTCTTTCTGTAACAAAAGGGTGAGTGAGATGTCCCCTGGGATTCTAGCTGAAAGGTGAGGCAGCTGTATCTCCCTTTCCAGCCATGCTCGCAAAGAAAGGAGTTACCCAACCTGAAGAACAGTATCTGCTTTACTTGTTTGTCATCAATTTTGATTTTTGTGTATTTATAAGACCAGAGTCCTGCTTGCCCTTTCCCTAAAGCACTTTCCAATGGAGAAGCTGTCATGTGGTGGGATGTGGCAGGGAGAGGAGGGGAGGGACTGATGCAGGTGCTGGAGGTTGCGGGAGCAGTGGCTGAGGGGCTGCTGAAGGAAGCAGGATGCCAGGCAAGTATATCTCAGGGGCAACACAACCTTCCTAGGGATTGGAAGGGCCTGCTTCAAATTTGCTGCAATTCAGAAAGCTGCTGAGTTGACTGAAACAAAGACTGGAAGCAGAGACTGTTGCTGTTGCAAGGACACAGTGGAAGGACTTTCTCATCCTTCTATTTCTGCTCTGCTGTAAAGGGGAATAGAAAGGAGCTCCCCCGACTCTTGGTGTCTAAATTTCATTACCTTCCTTGTGTAACAACTACACAACACCTTGAATCATTGAGGTTTTCTAACATTTCCTGGTCATATTCCAGTTCTTTGGCTATTACATAGATCTTTGCTGAGTACTTAAGTAGTTAGACTGTAACAGCAAAAGGATCGTTGAATCAGGAAGAAGCATTAAATCCATCTCCATTTTTGCCTATGTCAGAAACACAATCTATTAAATTTCTTTTCCTATTTCTATGCCTGTGATTTAGAGGATGGATTTATGAATCTTAAAATCAGGTTGAAACCCAGCTTATATTAAAGTAAAGCATGCACTATTTCTGACATTGTGTTTGGTTTCAGATCTGTGATTTTTAATCTTCAGTGGCTCATATGCATTTATTGGCCCACTCTCTCAAGTCCTTTTCTGACTGATGCAACTACAAATTTCCAAAAGCAGGATAACCATCAATTGATTCTGACAGTTCATTTCCTGTTTCAATCCTGGCTGTAATCACACTGATTTGATACATCACTTGTTGGCAGGAACATGATTCAGTATTCAATTGTAAGGCAATGTTTTGACAAAAAGTTCTCCATACTTTATGGAGAATGCAAATATAATCGTTGTACAATGTATTTAACTGCCCATTGCTGTTGCAAGCATATGTTGTCTTAGTATTTCTCCTAGGAAAACTACTTAGTCAGACATACTGAATAATAACTGCTGCTAAATCAGGACAGAGTTAACATCATTGTTACTTAATGTGGATTAATTTAACCAGTGCTAATGCATGTAAAAAAATAATTAACCAGAGGTTCAATATGTATAAACTGTATGCTTCAGCCTTTACAACAGAGGCAGCTAAATATAGATAAATCCTGTAAAGTTCACTCATTGTTCAACAGACTTTAGTGAAGAACAAGGGATTTCTGAGGTTCATTATTCAAGAACAGCTTGATTATATGAGAATCAGTCAAAATTTTTTTGTCCATCTTTGGAATGGCAACATTCATGAGGTTTTTTAACTTTTTCTGCTTGCATAGACAAATTCTTTGCCTTATATTTTTTTCATTTTTTATGAATATTTATTTGCAAGTCACCTTATGAGAAACCAGAGTTAAAAAAAAAAAAAAAAGGTGCAAAGATAGTCACATTCTGTTTCTTAAGTATAGTCTTTACAATAACAACATATTCAGCAGAGCAGTGTCAAAGCTTATACAGTCCATGTTGAACATTTTGATATTTTATGGTTTTGAAGGTCCTAATTTGTGGTAACATTTTTTCAGCATGCACAGAGAAAACAGACTAGACATATGAGAAAAGCTAGTTTATGTCTCATCAATGTTGGTACTGCATAGAAAAATCTTTGCAGACTAATCTCTTTGGAAGTTCATGGGGCTACATCTTAAGCTGGAGTGTATTATCCACTTTGCAGTGTAAGATCAAGCACTATATATTTTATTTAGGAAAAAAATTATGAAGTGAATTATCTTAATAAATGTTGAAGAGACTAGCGAAAGAAGTATCACGGGTTGAAAAGGCACAGCTAATGAGGTTTGACAGCTTAACTTTCCCAGAATATGCCTAGGGTATCCCCTCAAGAAGTAGATGATTTCAAAATCAACATCCTTGAGTGAGCTTTTGCATAAGCTTTACCTTTCTCTTCCTAAGTGTTACAGGGGGAAAAAAGTTAAGTGTCTGTAAAAGCAAATAAAGAGAAATTTTAAGGGCAGATGAAGAGATCCAACAGCACGTTCCCAGAGGAAAAGTGAAAGGAGAGCACAAATGAATCTTTCTGTAGGCAAATGGAAATGAAATTTTGTCTGGTTTAATGAGCAGTGGGTATAGCTGGTACTCATAAGAGTAGCATGGTGCCAGCTTGTCTATAGCTATCAGTACATATATATTGCAGTTAGCATGAATGTGACAGCCAGGGAGTGCTCCACGGCAGAAAGAAACCCAAGCCAGCTTCAAACTGGTTAGCTTAGTACCAGTAGCTGTCTGTCTTGGCAGAACAGACATGAATGGGGTCTGCAAAACCAACAAAACAGGAAGGGAAAATTACCCTCAAATCAGAATTAACCATCCAAATTAAAGTTTAATAGAAAATTAAAAGGAAATAGTTTCTGCTCATCAGGAGAACAGAGAAATTCAAGGCAGCTGTTGGTCTCAAGCTTCTGTGGACCCTAATAGCTGATAAATGGCTTCATCCTGGCCACCAGCCATCATCAGACCAATCTTGCTGAGAATTACTACAGGAGAAATAAATGAAGATATTTGCAGAGATACTGGTCTGGCAAAATTTGAATAGTTTTCACACCTACTTGCTCTGCTTTGCAGCTCTGCAGCATCAAAGTAAGTTAGTTAACCAGCCATTTCCCATCTCTCAATCATTTCCATCTCTTGTAAGAAGTTAAAACAATTCATCAACCTGAAACCAAAGGCTCAAGTTCAGCTTCAGAAATAATAAGATATTCTTTAGTTTAATATAAATTACACACAGCTGCATTGAAAACTTCATAATCACCTAATTTAAAGCACAGCACCACAGGGTGAAAATCTTTCCAGAGAGCTATTTAGACTGGTTTTCTCTGACATTAACAGAAATGGAAACTGATGGAATGGATCTAAATGCCTCCTTCCAAGCCACTGACTCTAATGAAGATCCCAAATCCACTTCCAACTAAACACCTTCCAGTTATAATGTTGAATTACATTTCAGTCATTTTTTACAAAAGATGGGAAATTTAATTGAAACTTTTCATCACCACAGTATAGTATCTTATTAAAAGGAGTTATTAAAACCACAGTGCAGCCTGCTCCACTAGAAGATTTTGAAAAATTAGAAATTTTGGAGCATCTGAAATCCAGAGGCCCCTTTTGAGCAAGACCTCCCTCCAGTGTAAAATCTGCTGCTCGCCCGACCAGCCCACAAGTGCTACATGTGTCCATACAGCTTTCTGGCAACATCTCATCATATTTTAAATCCTGTCATACCAGTTATAAAATGTTTTCTCCCACTTTGCTTCAGGAAACAGTCACAAAAGTAACAAATTAAAGCGCACTGATTGATAGAAACTGTTTTGGGGCTAGTCAATCAGAGACTCAAACTAAACCAAGTGTCAAAGCGAATCTATTTCAGTTGGCTTCAGGACAGCACTTGGGCTGTATCTCTGAGGTGGTCGCTTCCAGAAGTACACATTGTGTGCAAAATGTTACCTGTCTGGCAAAGACTGCAGCGCTGCGAACTCTGCACCTTTTTTAACAAACAGGTGTTAAAAAATTCCCACACCTGCGGTTATGACTGTGTGAGGAACTGGATGTAAGAACCAACATCCGAACCCAATCAGACTGGGACCTAAGAGACTGCAGTAAGACTAAAGCACAAATTAAATGCTGCTTTCCAGAAGGTTATATAGGTAGATCCTTCAGGAACTGAGAAGACCCAGTGTTAAAACCCCATCCATTACTCTTGCTAAGGAATAATAGAGGCGGACAACAAGCCATCACTCCCACAGAGTGGGAAAGCTCTCCTGGTTGGCCAGCTTCCCTACAGCTGCTAAAACCAAATTACACTGAAATGCTTTATGTTGTTCAGAGTTAAATCATAGACATAGAATTGTCTAGGTTGGAAGGAACCCTACAGATCACTGAGTCCAACGATAAACCTAATACATCCAAGTCCACCAAGTCCCTAAGCACCACATCTACACTTCTTTTAAATACCTCCAGGGATGGTTATTCCACCACTCCCCTGGGCAGCCTGTTCCAATCTTTGATAACCCTGTCAGTGTAGAATTTTTTCCTAATATCCAATCTAAACCTCCCCTGGTACAACTTGAGGTCATTTCCTCTCGTCTTATCACTTCTTACTTAGGAGAAGAGATTGACCCTCACCTCTGTACAACCTCCTTTCAGGTAGTTGCAGAGGGCAAGAGGGTCTCCTCTCAGCCTCCTTTTCTCCAGATGTGAGTTTCCTTGCAAATTGGAAGGCTGGATTTGAGGGTGTGTGGATTTTCTATTCTGTTTTATGTTTCTGCTGTGTGGAACAATTTACAGTCAAATGATCAAGCATATTGTGCAATGGGGAGGCCAGGACATACTAGTTAATCTGCCACATAATTTGTGTCTTACTATTACATGGCAGTTTTATATCCCAAGCATAACTTTCAGGCATATGAAGGATAACCCAGATCTTTTGGCCTCAAACCTGTAAGACTGTCAGTAGACAGAGTGGAAACAGCTAGAACTTAGGCCGTGGCATTGGCAGTATAACATAGGTTCCTGCTTGTGTATGTCCATTGCAATGACAGGGGAGAGAGACTGATCTGGGTTTTTTTCCTGCTCTAGCTGGACGTAGCTGGAGAAATATGTAAACCTGCACATGCATACAAATTTCCCACAAATATATGTATTAGCATCATTATGTTTAAGGGTCAAAAAAATCAAATAGTTCTGGCAGTCACATACAATTTTATTCCCTATGTTCCAAAACAGTGCCTGCATGGGATAAATTATTTTAAACTCTTTTAACTCTGTAATTAGTGTCTCATTTAAAATGAAAAAAAAAAAAACATATTTATTGGGAGCAGATGTCTATAAAGTACTCAAACAAAGATTTGCACACAAGCAATTCTAGGCAATCTAACTAAAATTATGTTTAAGATGGTTGAACGGTCTTATAAAAGCTTTTTTTTTGTACTTCCTTTTCTGACATAGTTTTGTGAAGTTCTTGTGGGTGTTCTGGACTTCTCTGTTGAAAATACTACAAAAACGTCCTACTTTTTCTTTACCTTCTAAGAATTAACAGTAAAAGACAAAACTGATTTTTTGTCTTTACAAAATTATTTGCTACACATTAACATAATTTTGAAATTAAAAAAAACAAAAACAAAAAAAAGAGAGATACGTTTAACTCGTTTACTCCAATTTCAGACCATGAAGGTTATAGAACCAGGAGCATACTTTAGCCACCCTTTTTGATATTAATACCTTAAAAAAAAAAAAAAAACTTTTAAAACTTTTAGTCTTTTTAGCTATAGAGCACTTCTATTCTCCACTGGCATCCATCTAACAGACAGAACCGTTCCTTCAGCAGTACTATTGCTTAAACCAGATACTTTTAATCTGATTTTATCTTTTTATTATTTTATATTTATTTATATATTTTTTAAACATATATGTATATATATTTTTAATATATATATTTATTTATATATTTTTTTAAGGTTTTAATACTTTTTATCACCAGCTCCTCTTCCTGCATCAGTTTGGGAGCAGTGAAATGACCATCCCCATTTCTCAAAGCAACAGCTCCACCATTTGTTGGCCGGAAGCAGTGCATCCTGCCAGAGGAGGGACAGATCAGCTCAAGCCGGGGAGTTTTGCTGGAAAGCAGGGTGACATTCCAGAGGCGATGTATATATGCGTTTCCCAGAGTTGACTTTGCAATAAACGGAGAGCTGTAGAATTGCTGCTCCCAAAACGCTCTCACGGCAGGATAAATTCTCATTTTTCCACAGTGCTGAGGGATGGGGGGGGGGGGTTGGGGAGGGGTGAAAAGGCAGAGGAAAGGGAGCGGGACACTTCCAAGAAAGAGCCAGAAGCATCCTTGCCTGGCACCAACAGTGACACACAGGGAGAGGGATGCTGGCACTGCCATGCCTCAGGTAGCAGCAGCATGGGGCTTGTGTATTGCCAGTAGCAATGGGAGTTTCCCAGTTTTGTGGCATTTTGAAATGTGTAAATAGAATGAAACTGAAAAGTCAGCAGACATTTCTGGTTGTTTCTATAAATCCATTCAGATTTCAGCAAAAATTACAGGTTGCAGAAACTGAAGAGCATGAAGTTTTGAGCAGAAATCAGAGCAATGATGGTGCTGTAGAAAACACTGTTTCAGAGCAGGAGTGAACTTAGGATAGCATTATATACTGTACAATGAGTCTGCCTGGGGTAGTAAATGCAACAGAAAAATAAAGTGCAAACGCAAGATCATGCTTTGGGCAGTTTTCCATAGCCCTGACAATATTATTATTAGCAAACCACTGACATTTTAAATGAAACAATTGGGTTTGGTGCTTAAGGAAGAATTTCAGTTTCCCCCAAAATAAAGGAACCATTCTGCCTTCCACAATGTTTCCAGGGCATGCACATCTGTATTTCAGCATCCTGTTTTTATAACCTCACATTTTCATCAAAGAGCAGGAGTTGTTGCCGTGATCTCCTCAGGCAGCTCGGAGTCAGGCACAGTAACCTCAGTCGCTCAGGAATCTAGTTCAGATATTTGAAGTACTGAAGCAACAGTGATGATTTCCAAGCCTGACCCACACATCTGGAGCCACAGAATTTCCCTCAGTAACTTTTCCTGTCTCATACAAAACATATTCCTGTCTATCTTACGGTGCTGTAGACTGAATTTCACATGTTATGGCGTGAACGTTTATGGGCTGTGGGGCAGGGAGGAGAGAGATACGGTGTGGTGTGGTTGAGGCCATATTGCCAAAGAACTCCCCACTCTGGACAGGATCATATCCTTATCCAGGCCATGGTCTCCCATGAAACGTGTATAAACATCTAATGCATTCATTCTTCTTATGGCATAACTGAAAGCACATCTGAAGCCCCGTGCACCAGCGATTCAGAAAGGATACTTTCAAATTCAGTGTGACGCAGATTAAAGCTACCAAAGTTGCCCTACCTTTGGGAATCTTTTATTCCTGTGAGAAGCTGAAGAAACTCTAAAGGATTGCAAAACCTCTTACAATAAAATTAATTAGAAAATTCCTACTGAACTATCTGTTTCATAATTAAAGAAATGAGAAATGTTTTCTTCGGGCATTGACTAATGAAACAAAATTTTAAAAACCTGTAAAATCACAAAAGATTGTAATGTGAATACATTAATAATTAAGAAACCTTAGTAATAGTCTACAAAGGAGAGATGTGTGATCAGTTTAAGAGTACTTACAGGTTTCTAAATGTTTAAAATAATAGTAATGCCTGTAATAGGAATGAAAAAAAAAAAAATTCTTTTTTATGGGCATGCCATGACCTTCTGCTATCCTGGGAAGGCTTCTAGATGCCAATAACTTTCAGCAAATGGTGAATTTGTGTGAAGATACATAGATTGTCTTGCCATTCTAGTGCAGGAAGTATGCAGCAACATCACCTTACACTTCTCAATTGCACCTTCAAGCTATAGTCTTCTGATTTTTTGATAGGGGGCAAGTATTCAGAATTGTTCTCACAAGACTGGCAGGCCACTTAAACTTGCATAATATAATATAAGAACAATGCACTTATTACCATAACTTAGTAATAAATAAATCAGAATATTTCTAGAGTAAAATTCTGTTGTGCCTTTTTTTTTCTTCTTGGGAGAAGGAAAAGGGTGGAATGTGACATTGTGACAAATGAAAATGACCTGAGCCCTTGTGCTTTTATGATCTGTCAATATCTTTCTGGTAATAAGATGCCCATAACTGAACACAGCATTGCAAGAGCATGTTGTGCATCCTAAAACCACATAAAGAAGGATTATTAGCTTCCTGCTCCAATATATGATGATAGGGTGCCTGGTGAATGCAACCCAAAAACCACATTGACCTTTTTTTCATAAGCACAACATATTGGAAGCTCATGTCTAATTTGTTGCTTAATGTCCCTTGGGATTTTCAAAATTGGACTGGAAAAAATACAAAGAAAACTATGAGTCTCACTTCAGCAAATGGATGGAAATTTTATTTTAAAAGATCCTTTCCATTCTGGTTTCTATTGTATTTTGTTGTTGTTGCAAAACAAAAAATTACAAATATAACTCCACACTGAATGACAGTTTATTGTATTTCCAGTGGATTACTTTGTATGACCCAAATCCTGGTAACTTTGGTAATATCAGATGAGCCTTAAAATTAAATTTTAAATGCAATAAGTTCAGTGCATTAAGTAACCAAGACCTGGCTATAGACGTGCAGCAAATACAGAGGTAAGATATAAACAGGGAGTAAAAAATTTTTCAGAAAGTACAATTTCTAATAATATGTAAATTTTAAAAATCATAAATTAATTAAAGAGACAAGCAGCATAATTAAAAAGACTACTTTTTTTTCTAAATTTAACCAGATGAAACTTTTTTTCCCCAAGTGAGTGTTCATCTCTATTAACTGCTTCTCTCAATCCCAGGCATTCAACACAAGTCAGTCACCTTGCTCAACGTTAGGAGAGCCTGGTGCCCTAACTTTGTTTCCCTAAAGAGAGCGTGTAATGCAGCTGGAATGCTAATGGGTGACATGTTGCAGGAAAGAGGAAGCAGGTTATCATATTCAGGACTTTGACAACTCAAAGTGTTGGGTGATATTAAACAACAATACTCACTTGACTAGCATGATAGCATTAGAAAAGCCAAGTGCTGACCTGTAACTAAGATATGACCTGTAACTAAGATATGTCATGCTCAGAAAGTGGATTAAGTTCAAAATGAAATGTCCTGAATACAGAAAGAATACCTCACAAACAACAAGATTCAGGGTAGGTATTATAAATAACAAACCCGTGGATACATCTTATCTCCGCAGTTACAAACACAGCTCTGCAATGGCAAGTCCATCTACTTTCTTACTGGTATCTTTGTTGATACCTTCCTCTTAGAAAACAGCAAACAAAAGAGATGTTTCTGTAAAGTACATAAACCTGTGAGTTGTTAGCTTTAAGCATTCACATACATAGTAGGAGAGCAAAAGCAGTTGTAAACGTCCACCAGCAGCCACTGGCAGGGTACAAGTGTGTGGTGACACAGACAGGGCAGCACATCTGGGGAGATCACAGCATCCTTCATCGCGGAGCTGCAGCCAGCCTGGGAGGAGCAACCCCCCCACTGGAGGGGCTGCAGGAAGCTTCCTGCCTACGGGGAGAAAAGAGCTGCTGTGACCAATCGGTGCCCTGTTGCACCTCGTGGGTTAGACCTCTGCAACCTTCCTGTGAAGATGTCCACAATGTACAAGCATCTCCTAGACACACCATAAATTTGGATTTTTTTTTAGTACCATTCATCCATAAAGAAACTGTGCGAGAGTTGGAACAGAATGTAATATTTATTTTAATAAGAAGAAAATATTAGTTTGAGGGGTTTTTTAGGATGATTTACTTTTTCAGTGAGAGGATTCCTTTTTCTCCTGCAGAGTCAGACCAGTTCTTCCACCACACACACCTTTTTTATTTTTTTCTTGGTTATGTTTTAATGTTCTAGTTACCTAATTAATAGAAGAAAAGGAACAGGACACAGAAAATATGAGCAAAGCTCTATCAGGAACCTGTGATTTCAAGGCCCATGTACAATAGCTTTCAGCTAGTCTCATATTGCCTTAAGCTTTCGTGTTTGAAAACCCAGGAATAGTAGTATTTGATCACCTGCTTCCGAATGATATTTTGAGGCTTAATCCATTCATTGCTTCATATATTATGAAATCTAAACATATACATACAGAAGTTATTATTGATGTAGGCTAATGTACTTCATATGTATGGCAACACAGATGATTCAAGGATTGGAGCATCTCCCTTATGAAGAAAGGCTGAGAGAGCTGGGACTCCTTAGTCTGGAGGAGGCTGAGGGGAGACCTTATCAATACTTATAAGTATCAAAAGAGTGGGTTGAAGGAGGAGGGAGACGGACTCTTTTCAGTGGTTGCCAGTGAGAGGACAAGGGGCAACGGGCACAATCTGGAACATAGGAGGTTCCACTCAAACATGAGGAAAAACTTCTTCACGGTGAGGGTGACAGAGCCCTGGAACAGGCTGCCCAGGGATGTCGTGGAGTCCCCTTCTCTGGAGATTTTTCAAGACCTGCCTGGATGCAGCCCTGAGTGACATGCTCTAGCTCTGGGCAATCCTGCTTCAGCAGGGGAGTTGGACTAGATGATCTCTATAGTCCCTTTCCAATTCTAAAAATTCAATGAAATTCAGTAAATTCAGTATAATATGGATAAAGCAGTTCCTTTTTCATGAGAAAGCAGTCCAGGTTTTTATGTTGTTCTACAGAAGAGCTTTTACTTCATCATGCACCCTCCTTTTATGCTACCCACAGTTGCGTCAGTCCAAACTTCAGCCATACCTGCACCTTCTTCACGTGTTCATCTCACGAAGCTGAAATGCACAGCAACGATGACTAATTTGGATGATGACTACCATTAGGCATCAATAGTCGTCAATGGGAAAATATTATAGCATACATTATTTTCCCAGTAAAGTACAAGAAGGATCAGTGCTAAGTCTGATACTATTTAACACTGTCATACGCTTGAGAAAAAAATAATAAATCAGTGATGACAAAGGAATGCTGACCACAGATAACTTGGCAGTGAGATAAGTGATGCTGAGGAACAGCCAGATGCACAGTAATCAAGATTGCTTGGCAAGATCACAAAACCCAGGACTGAAAATGCTTTCAAAAGACCATCTAATATTTTCCCACCCCCAAACCAAGATTAACGATGTCTGTGTCACCCTCCTAGAAGCTTGCACAATCTGAATTTAAATACTTCCCAAAGGGGAGGCTTTCTGGAATGCTGAGGGAATCTCTTTGAGGGTTTCACCATCCTTACAGTGCAGAAGCTTTTTCTGGTGTCTAAGCTGACTCTACTGACATGCAATTGGAACCATTAATTCTTGTGCAGGTCTCCATAAATCTGCTATCTATCTGCCCTGTAGCCACCTTTAGACTATTTAAAGGCTGACAGGAAATTTAAATGCCGCCTTCTTTTCTTTAGGCTCCTCCTGTTTGTTCAAACTTCCCTCACAGGGGATGTTTTCCAGACCTCTAAAAATTTCAAGTTTTTTTCTCCAGTTTGTCAGGACCCTTATGGTTTCAAACTATGCCTTTCTTCATAGTCCTTTCCTCTTCATGGATGTCTTCTTTATCCCATCTGCTAAGTCACCTGAAAAAATGCTGAGCAGTTGTGGACCCAAGGTGGACCCTGTCCATTCCGACAGCAATGTCAGTTGTAAACGGTCTTTGGGCATAGTTTTCCACACAATTTCTACCATTTTATTGCAGTTTGTCCAGAGTGTGTCTCAGCTGTCAGTGTATCACACGAGGCAGTGACGAATGCCACCGACTGCTTCTCATCCACCCAGGAGATTTGTCATCTTGCTGCGAGAGTTGAACACACCGACACAACTTCTTTCTGACAAATTTGTGCTGTTTGTAACTCATTTTATTGCTTCCATAGAGGGGCTCACAGGTATTGGTTCCAGCATTTTTTTTAGTAGATCATTGCCCTGGGGCAGAGCAGGGCTGTGGGAAACCGGAGACTGGCCCCGCTGCAGGGGGTGCCGGGACATGGACCAAGCCAGGGAGCCACAGGGGGCTGAACAGAGACAGTCAGGGCTGGCAGTTCCCTCATGGTCCTGACAGTTTGCATACTTTGTTTCAGAACAATGAAAATAGCATAATTTAGCCACATTGGTCTCTTTTGATATTGCCTGCCTTTTTTCCCCCAGAAGAAGAGTTTGCGGCGGTGCCACTAGCACTGCTGCTCACACAGCCACTGCCGCCTCCTCCTGCAATCTCTGGCTCTGTTTTGGGGTTCTTCCTCCATCCTTTTCACAGGATTGTGAATCCTACTGCCCTCTATGAAGTGGTCTTCCACCGTCACACCCACAGCCCAGCTCCTCTCTGCTGGTGAGGATCAGCCCTCAGAGACCCCCTCCGCTGCTTACCTTTGCTGGCTGCTAAATCAAGACACCTCACTCCTGCATCCAAAGGAGACCAAGTCCTCTCCCAGTCCTCCTGTCTTTCAGCTGCTGTCTGGCTTGCTGAAAAACCCTGTTATGTTCCAATTGCCTGTTGGCTTGATTCTGCCAGTTGCTCATCCAGCTGTTGTCATTCCTGGCTTTGTTGCTTGTAGCAGATACTTCTTGCAGATGGTCAGCCTGGCTTTTGGGGTGAGGGCTTCAAAGTGTTTCTTTTAAGTAAGTCTTTCTCTTATCTGTTCTCACAGGACAACCCTTTTGTATTAGCAGGCTAATTGATGCCACAGCAAGATAGAGACAACAGTGTGAGGTGATCCAATACAGCCAATGCAGTTGACCCTTTCCTCTCCAAGCAGCTACATGTAGGTCAACAGGAAGGACTGCTGCTTGTGTCCTGGCAGTGCCATCACAGAGGCTTTATACTCAGCTACTGCCAGGGGCCAGAACTTTCTTCACCTTCCTCCCCACTCCCATAGCTCTCCCCCAGCCAGTCCCTGTCCCCTCTGCACATGTCCTTGCAGCAGAGGAGCCCAGCTCCTGTTTCACCCCTTCTTCAGCCACTGCTCCAAAACCAGCCCTTGGCCAGCAAAGAGCCCTCTGCTCATTGCTGCTGGCAGGAGCATCAGAGATGGAGGCAGGTTGAGCTATGACCAAGACAAGCACACCTGAAGCTGGGATATCCATAAGGAACCTTACCATTCAAGGAAGACAGTGTTAAGGAATCTAGTCTGATGCTCTCATAAAATTGACTTTTGTTAACCCCCCCATGAATAAGGAAAAAATAAATTACCTTGTGTTGTCCTTGCAAATAGCAAAATAAGATTTGGACTATACTACTGAGGAGTCAGCTGGATCCAGCTCTAACTATGTGAATTATTCCAGCAACCCTCTCACACCAAGTAAATAATAATTTGGGTGTTTATTAAAATTTTCACTATTTTCCTTTATTCTTCAGATGTCTTGCATTAATTTACAAGTATCATAAGGTGACTCACTATCCTTTTCCTTGTTCCTTCCAGTATTCTAGTAAAATAAATATATGCTTTAACAGTTTTATACACTTGTCTAGTTCACTTATAATCTTACTACCTAATATGCTTGTTGCACCTGTTCCTTATCCTGTGTTGCAGCCCTTCCCACTAGATTAACAAGCTGACATGTAAAATTTCTCACTTCTTTTGTGTGCGTTTGTGTGTGAGGTGGACTCTTATCTTTGCTCCTCAGCTTTTGGAACAACATCCCACTGCTGACAAAAGCCTGCTGCCAACACCAGATACAAAAGAGTGTACTTCTCTCTAGGATGTCTCCGTCCCTGCCTTGACTGCAGAGACTGGCAGGAACAATATTTGTGCCCCCACATCTGCACCCTGCTCCTGCCAGAGCCCCAGAGTCATTTTGGCTCTGCTTTTGACCTTTCCCAACCAACACCACCATTTGTGTGCACAGGGATGTGCCACATGGGCTACTGCTCTGGTGGTTGACTGAGCCTCAGTAACTGCTCAGCAACATCTCTGCTACCTCCTCCTGGAGCCTTGCAGCAGCCTCCACCTGTTCCTTACACCTTACAGGTGTACCACCTTACACCTGTTCCTCTGGGAACCACCATCTATCACTAGAGGGTGGTAGGACCCATCCACCACCATTGCCCCAATCGACCTCCGGGGAATGCTCATCATTGTATTGTGGTCCTCAAGATGTGTTTTCTCCCTCTCTTTTTAATTGTGTTTGGATGTTCACTGGCTTACTCACTGCAGCATAAATGCACTTGGTTTCAGCAGGAGATGACTATGGGTGAACATGGAAGTCACTTGGCCTCCTCTGCTGAAATAGTGAAAGGCTGCCCAGGGAGGTCGTGGAGTCCCCTTCTTTGGAGATTTTCAAGACCCTCCTGGATGCAGTCCTGAGTAATATGCTCTAGCTCTAGGCAATCCTGCTTCAGCAGGGGAGTTGGACTAGATGATCTTTATGGTCCCTTCCAACTCTAAAAATAATTCAGTGAACAATTCAGTGAAATATTTTGCTGTGATGATCAATAGAGAGAGACTTCTGCTTTCCTAAAGTTCTGGGTTTTTTTTAGCTAGTAGCTGTGAGCAATCCCAGACAAGTTTCACATCTCTCCATGGGATTTTTCAGCTTCATCTTTCAAAAAACAAGAACTATAAATAGCTCATTCAGATTTTGAAAAGTAAAGTAGTTATAAGAAGCAGAGGAGAAACACAAGCTTAAATAATTCTCATTTATCTTTCTAAAGAGAAATTATAAAAGTCCATGAAACTGAAAAAAACACCCATAAAATGTGGAATTAAAAAGAGGTAACTATAACTTTTGCATTTTTATGTACACTGTTAAATACAATATGAATTTATTGAACTGTTAGGTTTTTTGACAAGTCTTGTATTTTAGGTCATTTTACAATGCAGCAACTTGCTCCAGAGCAGCTAAGTACGGTGGTGAAAAATTGTTTCTTTGGTGACTGAAGTAAGCTTTATGCCTAATAAATCTAGGACAACAGAAAAACTCACGGTGCTCAGTTACAGCAAGAGATCAGCCCTGCGCTCCAGAGGCACCACATCCTGCCCAGCCACCTGGGTCCAGCCCTGCTTCCCAGCTCCCAGTCACGCTGGGCTCTGTCATTCAGCCATGATTTATTTACCCAGATTCTTAAGTTGTCCTGGCATTTCCACAAGAACCTGTAATGGATATGTAGCTGGCAGAGGGCATGTGTACGCAGCGCAATGCAGCACAGCGTCAGAGATACCCATCTGGCTGGGAGGGAGCCAGCACACCTACGTGGAACAATGGAGCACACTGAAAAAATCCCACAAGCCTGAAATCCCCAGCCATGTTCGAGCACATAAGGGAGGTGGCTCGGCTCAGCACTGCACAGGAATGGCTTATGTCCCCCAGGCTAGCAGGATCAGGGCCAGCAGAGAGATCTTTGTGCTGATCCCTGCTGTGCGAGGCTGGGGTTCCCCGCAGAGGTGGCTGCCCTGCTTTCTCCCGGTGGCAAAACGGGCTCCTCTCTCTACCTCTTCTCTGGAGCAAATGCAGAAATATCATCTGCTCTTTCTTCCTCTTTCTAACTAAGTACTGGCTATACCAAGACGACTGTTGTCAGAATATACTTATGATACTATTTATGACTTGAATTGTTGACACACCTTGTCAAATAATGGATTTACATCCTGCCTAGTTGATGTATGAAGTCCGAATCTGATTTATAAGTCACGCCACTTTGTATGCTATTGCATTTATTTCAGAGTCATTGAACTGATTTATGGCTTGAGCTTTTGAATTATAAATCACACTAGTATGCTACATTTCCTGTAATGTATTTGTAATCCAGCACTTTTTACTTTAGTTATAATCTTTGCTTTACTGACTTGTCTATTCAAATAGAAAAAAAAGTGCCATGCTTAATGAGGTAAAGCTGTAGGTTATACCTTGCAATGCACAGGGCACCACCCATCTCATCATCCCAAGCAAAGCTGTTCTATCCCCTGTATAATCACACCACACACAATCCCATGAACCATTCCCCAGCCCTGCAGAGCTCATTGCCTAACTCAGACCAATACCTCTGAGGCTGGCCTGGTCCGAACCACTGTTTCCCTGGGCCTGTGCTTGTGGGACAAACAGCTGCCATCCATTCATCCAGGCTCAGTACACCCAAGCTGACCTCTGGGTGCCTTTTTCCAGGATGAGTTGAACCTCTTTCTGTACTGATTAGGTTTAATTGGCTATTTTTCAAACTTAATTTTAATCTCATACTTTTTACTTTAGAGTCTGGGGTTCTTCTACTGTATCAACAGTGCATCTTTGCTATGGTGGGAAAAACTGAAGTGCCACATTAATGTCCTGATCATCCCCACGTGAACTCTGCATTTTCTTCCCCCCAAGCACCATGTGTGTCTCAGGTTTTATCCCACAAAACCCTGCAGTATGGCCATTGGCATTACTATTACAGCCCTAAACACAGGGCAGTGGAGGATACAGCAGAGGAATGACCTTGCAGAGGATGAGTCCTCCCTTTGGGACACAGAGCACCTCAGCATCCATTTTTGCTCTGTCACCAGCTGTGCCCACCATCGAGCTCCAAACTTTCACCTCACTGTGGAAACAGGGAGCTGAGGTCACTCTCAGTTTTGGGGTTATACAACACAGAAGTTGTGAAATGGGGAGAGCACAGGTGGGTAGGACAGCTTGGGATGAGTATGGAGAGACACTCCAGCAAAGCAGGTCTCCCAGGAGAAGGCTACCAAGCCCAGGAAGAGTGCTAATGCAATCCCAGAGAGACAGCAAGTCCCTAAAACCTGGGGTTTTCATGAAGAGGCATCAGAGAACTAGTACTACCTGTTCTGCACACCTCAAACAGTAAAAGCATGAGTTACCGTCTGAGTATTTTGGTTGTTACTTTCACTTATGAGTGCTCCACACTCTTAAGAGACAGACTAGGTAATAATCTTATAGTGAAAATAAAAGGAGTATTCACAGCCAATTCAAGTCCAATTATCTTTCCTAAATTTCTGTTTAAAACAGATATAAAGTTCAGCACTGGAAATTCAGTTACTAGAAGTGATGACCTCTCTTCGTGTTTGACAGTTCAGGAGGAGATGTCTAAGGTCCCTTAAGAGAAATTATTCTGCCAGAAGACACATATTCTTTAATAATGACCCTGATAAATTTTATTGTCCATTCTCCATTTATATAAGCACTATTTTGGAAATCACAGTTTGAGAAGTTCCAACAAGAAATGCAAATTGTTACGTACTCATGACTAGCAATGTTTCTCTTCTGTGCAGGTGTCCTGTTTTCCTCTGGATGCTAGTGAATTTGGCCTGGTGAAGGAGTTGTTGTTCCCTGGGAACCATACATTAGTATGGGCCTATGTTAGTGTATGCATCATGGCATGATCTTTAATTAGCGCTACAATTGTATGACTCAAAAAGGATTGGGAAATTTGGCTTTATTTCTTTTGTAGTTCTAATGATTCCAAAACTGTCATTAACAAGTGCAAATTTTAAAGAATAAAAGCTTAATGCACAATATATTATAACAAAAAATCTGAGTTCTTGCACATGGCTCATCTCCAAAATGCAAGATAATAGCAAAAAATTAAAGATTTGACTGGCTGTGCCTTGCTGGGCCAAGAAAAGCCAAAAAGTATCCAGTGTTTGCAAGCATCAGTTTGCTTGGCTGTCATGACTGCCAAAATTCTGTTTTACTGGGCTGCTGCAAATGTATTCCCATCAGAAATGCTATTTCAAAAAGCAAAAGAATGCTGTTGATATAATTGAAGAATTGATACTTAATTCTCAAAGCTGCTCATAAAATCTGTGTGCGATACATCCATGGTGATATTTCATCCTCTTGGGTGAGAATGCAAACTGTTGGCAGTTGTGCTTCCACCAAACTCCAAGCTTGCTTTGGTTTGCCTGCCACAGCTGGGAGATCTCTCCTAAAACATTCTTCATCCTCACTGGCTGACAAGTTCTTCCTTCCCAGCAAACAGCAGCTGTCCCTGCCTACTGGCTGCACTGCGAAGTGATACGAAAACAAATTCAAGCACTGATATTTGCCATAGAAGTGGCATTCTTAATCCCAGTGACAGCTTTACTTCCTGAGAAGACATCAGAGCACCTGAACGTCAGACAAACACCCTGCAGACAGCACTTTCAGGCTGAGTCGCTTTATTTTCAGTGTAAGAGTTGGGTAGGCACTTAGCCTTTCCTTTTTCCAAGTTCAGATCCTTTCCTCCACAGGTCTCGAATTGTTTTCATACATCAGTTCTACCCAGGTGGGCAGTCTTGCTTCGCAGTTTCACCTGGTGCAGTCTGAGGTTGTTTGCCATGCTTGGTACTGATGGTGGGATCAAATCAAACAGAGCCTTGAGGTAGAACTGCTCCACGTACCTCTGAAGTGAGCAAACCAGAAGACACCATCTGCCTCCAGCTTTTAAAGCAGGATTTATTGGAACTTAGCATAAAATATTGGTGCAAAGTAACTTGTCAGGTAGAGAAATCCTATTAACTGAATGACATAAATTCTGAGATACAAGTATTTAAACATGTCTCTTGCTCCTTGAAGCTGTGTAGGGAAGGTCCCTCCCTCAGGGCTGCTGCCTCCCTCACGCTGCTCCTCTCTCCACCTGCTCGGGCTCACTGCCCTTGGAGCAGCAGCAGCAGTTTCCCCTCCCTGTCTAGCAGAACATACATAAGAAACACAGGCTGTCCCAAACTGCCCCAAACTGTAGCCACACAAGCCAAATAACAAACGTTATGAGCAGCAATGTGTTCTTCATCTCTCAGTGACAGTTTGCTATTAGATGGCATTTTATAAACAAGACCTGTCTTCCTTCTGTGCACCATAAATGTTCCCAAGGTTGTATTCATGGGCGACTGAAAGCAACATTTCTAATCATAGAATCATAGAATTATATGGGGTTGGAAGGGACCTCTGGAGATCATCTAGTCCAATTCCCCTGCCAGAGTGGGTCTACCTAGAGCACAGGATCTTGTCCAGGTGGGTTTTGAATGTCTCCATAAAAGGAGACTCCACCACCTCTCTGGGCAGCCTATTCCAGTGCTCTAACACTCTCACAGGAAAGAAGTTCCTCCTCATGTTTAGGTGGAACTTCTTCTACTCAGGTTTGTGCCCATTTCCTCTTGTCCTGTCACTGGGCACCACCGAGAAAAGACCAGCCCCGTCCTCCTGATACCCTCCCTTTAAGTATTTGTAAGCATCGATCAGATCCCCCCTTAAACCTTCTCAAGACTAAAAAGACCCAAGTCCCTCAGCCTTTCCTCATAGGAGAGATGCTCCAAGCCCTTAATGCTCTTTGTGGCCTTTTGTTGTACCCTCCCCAGCAGTTCCCTGTCCTTCTTGAACTGGGGAGCCCAGAACTGGACACAGTACTCCAGATGGGGCCTGACCAGGGCAGAGTAGAGGGGCAGGATGACCTCCCTAGACCTGCTGGCCACACTCTTCTTAATGAACCTCAGGATACCATTGGCCTTCTTGGCCACAAGGGCACCAATCTTGAATCTCCTTCTCCAGCAAAGCTTTGAGATCACTGAGGTCTTGCTCCAGCAAAGATTCATCTGCTGCAGTGAAAGTCCAAGGTGCCAGGAGAAGGACAAGGAGCCTTGCTGGCAGACCTGGCCATCCTGCACAGGCTTTGCCAAACTCCTGAATAAGCAAGTCTCCATGTGGCTGCTCCATGCTCTATGCATCTTTTTGTGATCAGCTCAAAACATTGCTTGGTTTTACACTAAGCATGGCATCAGGATGCTTTCCTACCTTCTCAGCAGACCACTGAAGGACACATTCAACACACTAGATTCTTTCATATATCAGATTACTTGTCTGTAGGTATCTCATGTTCATCTTCTAATTTCTTGCTCAGTGCAGAACTTAGATAAATTTTTCCACTCATCCTTATCGCTGTTAAAAGGTGTAGTCTTCAGCTCATATCAGCCCCACTGACTGCTTGCCTTCTGACTTAATGTGGCCACTGACATAAGGGCTTTAAATCTACAATGTGTCTGCAGCCTGTAACTCAGTGTTTAATGTGACATATTGGTCTTTTAACAACCAAGAATTCATTGGGAGGAAATGCCATTTTATTCAGTACGTGTGCACGTTTGTAATGACAAGCTCTGCTCTAACAAGTAAAAAATAATCCAAAGTCTCTTACGTACAGATCAGAAAGGTTGTGTCAGAGACTCTCTGTACCAAAGAATACAGCAACAGTGGAGAATTATCCCAGAGACAAATAAACCAGATTTACTATATGTGAGTATGTGCAGCTTCTCCTGAATGACTCCCATGTCATATGCTGTACAGGTCAGAAGTGCAGGAGAGTTGAAATGAAAGCTAAACAGCAACTGTAAACTGGGCATTTCCTAACTTGTGCACAGAAAGAACTTTTCTTTTAATCATTTTGGCATGGGAATTTATTGTTTTAGTGTGACATCCTGCATCTCCCTGAGGAAAACAAGCTAGGAAAAATTATTTTTACACCACTTCATATCTCTTCCAAATCTGAGCAGGATTTTGATACGACAAAAAGAAATCAAAACCATCAAAGTTCATGACTTGAGCAGTGCAGAAGTTTTCAGCATACATCTATACTCTGTCTTCATGAGTTTGTAGTCTCACAGCTACCAGAACAAAAGAACATTTGGTCTGTGTTGGGAGACTGAAGTGAGGAGATGCGTGTTTGTGTGCAGTGGCACCTGGCTGACCACCTAGGTCTGTCTGGGAAGGGAGTGGATTTTTAATAAGCTTTCTGATTAGAAAAAGCCTGAGCAAAGGTGTAGCTAGTTGCCATGTGGAAGTGTCCTTCCAATGATTCAGGGCTGTCAGAAAGCAGGAGGCTACATCAAAGGTTGGGAATGAGGGGGGATGAATGGGGAGAGAGGGTCTTCCATAAGTGTGAACAAAGTGTTGACAAAGGAGAACATGCATCAAAGGCATTGCCTCACTCCAAGTGTCCTTCTAACCCCTCCAAACATGATAGCAGGAAAGGCAGGTTGATATGGCATCCCCAGAAGACAGCTTTTCCTTTCCACCCTTGTCTCCTGCTTCAGGGACCAAGAAGATCAATAAGTCAAGCTCCTCCAAAGGTTAGTACAGAACACTGCCCTCAAGCCTGTAAGACTGTGAAGCATGAATTACTCCTTCCTCTACTTGACCTCTAACCATATGACAGTGGTAGTCCTGATTTCTTTAGATGACCCTATAATCCCAGGTGCTATTTCACGAGTTTAACACAAAGGCAGAAGCTGAAAATGAGATAGGTATCTAAAATCACAAAAAGTTACTGACATGCTATCACAGTTGTAACCTTATACCAGGTGGTGGAAAGTATGTCAGAAATACTTTGGGGCATGTTTGTGAGGTTGTATGGGAGTTTGTCAAAGCAAGATGCAAGTGATTAAGTGAGATGGTGCTGGAGGAGAATTCTTAAAAGTTTTCCTATAGCTGTGTCTCTGTTTTCTTTAGGGTGCAGAAATAGTTCAGTGACCTGTTATTGCAAGCTCCTCTGAGCTGCCCAGCAGAGGGACCTACACGGTGCTACAGATGGGGATGCGACTATTCTAGCATGTATGCAGCGCGGGCCATGGAGGAACCAGAACCTTGGAGCAAACCAAGGGGCAAACCATGCAAATATAAGGTGCAGTTTGCTTTTGGGGGAACAGTATGTTGCCTACCACAAAGAACACAGCTTCACTGGTATAACTGAGTTGTGGGTCAGGATCATAAAAGGTAATGAGTAAAACAGATGACAATGGTAAAACCACCCCAGATTACATGAACACATTTTGGCTCCATTACTCAGCCGCAAGGCCGCAGAGTCTGTTTTACCTACCAAGGCAGCTGAAGAGTAAGACTCTGCCGGAAACACTCTTTAATGCTATGAAGGATTAGGTGTAGCTCTCCAATACACGTCCCTCTTGGGGTGGGTAAGAGTAACTCACAGGTCACTCACAAAACTGTTATTTCTGGATCTGGAGAAGTAACCTTGCCAAAATAATATAGGTCTCATAAGACAGAAAGGAATGAAAGACAGAAAAGCATAACTTAGAGCAAAGAGGTGGTGTATGTGGCATTTCAGAAGGAAAGGGGGAATCTATGTGTCTGAAATGGGCTCAGAACATGACTTGATAAAAAAATAATTTTCTTAGAAAAAGAGAATGCCATGCAGAATTTATTTGGGGAAATGATACTGTTTTGTGAAAAAGCAATATCTTTAACAATAATACTCTAAATGTGATATATATAAATACCATATTTATGTCACTGTGTTAGATAATCATCTATTATTGCTTTTTATTTTATATACTCTAAAGTAGGGGAGACTGAACTGGGAACAAATGATTTATACAGTGGTTGAAAGTCCATCAAGCAACACAAAAACCCCAAGTTGAAATTTTACAATAATTTTTTTTCTAAAAACATCTAAATAAAGGTGCTTGATAAGACTCTGGGTGTGTGTAGGAGTGCATTTTCAAACAATTGTTTCTGGAAAGTTGGTTGGAGATCTGGGAAGCTTGGTTATAGACATACAACAGCTATTCATGTTGTTAATGCAGAGAATATCGCAGATTCATGAGGAAACCCTGGAGCAAAATTGTTAATAATATCGTGTAAACATTTCCCATACAGAGGTCACATATGACTGACACACAGCACTACTGATTTGATAAAACACTTTTGTAGACTAAAACAGCATAAGCCAGGCTGTCACTCATTTGAGACTTAGCCTCAAGGCTTATTTAAGATATAGAAATGAAAACGAAGTGTGTTTTACTGTTACTCTCTACTGTTTCTCTTCCACTGGTGCTGGAAGGACTGGTAGGATTTCAGTACATGTTGGAGGAGATTGTGGTACCTATTGGTGAATGACACTGCTATTTGTACTCTGTGCCCTACATGACCCAATCAATTCTCTGTTGCAATAAACACTACTGCCTGACTAAAGGACTTAACCTGAGAAATACCGAGCCCAAAACAAATGTCATTTGACCTGGATTGGATTTTTTTGTTTGCTTGCTCATTAAAATTGTTCATAAGGTTCCATTTCCTGAGGCAAACCAAGGGCAACAGAAGAAGAGATACGTAACTAAACATAATCCTTGATGATCTTGTATTGAAACATCAGTGCTCTGATCAGTGCAACTGCCATACATCTTAATTATCCTGTTCTACTCAAACATTCAAATTAACAATTCCAACCAGGAATTCATAAATATCAAACCTTACTAAAAAAGCCTACTTTCTATATTTATCTCTACTGCATTACTATGTATCACATGCTCTACCCCAGCCCAAGTTTTAGAAATGATGGGTTTGTGTCTAAACTTAGAGTTTTGATTTATATGACATCAGACTGTTCCTGTCTCTTCATGTCCCTTTTGTAAAAAAGACCTGTTCCTAGAGGGAAATACATGGTGCTATTTCAATTAGCTATCTGGGTGAAGAGTTCCTTGCTATGTCTATTACAATCAGCTTCTCGGGATGCTTTTGCTCATTCAACATTACATCTAAGATAAGAACAAAATACTACTAAACTTGAGCTACGCATAGACTAAAACAAAGGGTGTCTAGAAAGATGCAAGAAAACTCCCTTTGATATCAGCTTGCAGACCAGTTGTCTAACACAGGTCAGTGAAGGAAGCCACAGAGCTGTCTGACTGATCTGTCCCTACTCCAGCAGTCTGAGGGACTGTAAGCTTAAAAAAGAAATCCAGATATGTTCTAGAAGGCTAGAAGGGTGACAAAACCTTCCCAGGGAAAATGAAACATATAATGAAAACTATCAGAAAATTGTAGTTGTAGCTGGGTAGGGCATGGGACCATACTTACCTGGACCTGATTTTGGAATAAGAGCAATACTCACAGCCATGCAAAAGGGATGGACAAGGGCTTTCTACACTGATATCACTAAGAAGGGAGCAATGCCTGCATCAGAAAAATACTATAAACTTTATAAGGTTGCTGTAAGTTGAGTCAACTCCCTCTCCAGATGGACCCTCAGCAATATTATTTGAATCTTCCTTTACTAGTGGAGGGAATCCCATCATGGTACTGAAATAAATATGCTGCACCTATGACAATTAGTGAAAATATTAGATTATCGATGAGATTAATTAGTCCTTGCACAGAGAAGACACATGCCATTATTGATACACACAATCATTTTGCTGCTTTACTGAAAACTTCTGGAGAAAGTGAGTCCACTTTGGATCAGGACTTGACATCATTGTGAAGATTTGTCATGAAAATGGATTAGTCTTCGCTTTAATCTATGGCATATATGACAAAATTTTGTTTGTGTTGTCTATAGAGCAGTGCAATTTTAAGTGGGGACTTTTTTATAAGAAGACAGAATCCCATGGTCACAAATTTTATATTTGGGCAACTCCCTCCAGGGTCAACAAATCTGATTTCAGGGACTGACTTAATGACAAAAAGGACATTGAGAAATTACCTTAGACTGTCACCAGAATATATTGATTGTGTCCAATTTCAATCTGCATCGAATTTCATTGTATTTTTATTAGTATTAGTGCTAAGTATAGCTATAAAAACAAGCTTTGCCACCAAATATTTCTGTTTAGTAATGCGCAGCATTTTAAGAAAAAATCACTACAGAAATCTTTACTCATATGAGACTGGTTGCAAAATGGCTAAATGATAGTTGCCCAAACATAATTATTAATGAGGACATATTCATAATAAGGGTTTTCCTAATAAAGTCTCTCAGGGATCAGCTGTCAGGATAATACTCTTCAGTATTTCCATGCCAGCTCTGGAGGAAAATACAGGAAGATTATGGCTGTGCAGGAAGCCCAAAGATCAATGGGCAGTGAAAAGGAATGGTCATTTACATAGCAGGGATCATTACTCAGTCAGATAGTGGAACATGGGCAAGGAGAAAAAGCTTATGTATGTAAACTGTGAATGTTTTTTGCTGGCTGTGGGTTTGCACCTATCTTTTAGCAGTGATAATGTGTCTGTCTAGTATGAGCTCTGCCGAGCAGAAGCCAGGGAGAGGCACTGGCGTCTTGCTACAGGGCCCTGCTCTTGTGGTCAGCCTGGAGGAATGATGTAGGAAAAAGTAGAAAGGGTGGCGGCTTCAAGAGTGGTCCTGGGTGTGCACAAGATGGGACAGGTGAGGAAAAAAGGTTGGTGCTGAGGATGCGAACCACTGCTGCCTTCTCTTCTTCTTTATTATCACTCCCATCTCAACCTCAAGGCCTGATATTTCTGAGACGTCTAAAATCAGTAACATTTTTCCTCGTCAGTGGACTCAAATGTCAAAGAAGGATGTTTTTTGGATGAAGAAGACAGAGATTGTTTCTGGTTTATACTAAGAAATCAAGAAGTCTCATTAACAAGGCAGAACTAGAAGTAACCAAGTGCACTTTGAGAGAATAATAAGCTTGTCAAATCCTTAGCTTGCAATATTGTGGCATATTATGGTTATATGACAATGATTTAAAATGTTAAAAATGTATGTAATCATACAGTGCAAAGTTTTACCAAGGAACATACATTCTTTATAAAGTGGAAAAAAACCACAACAACAAAAAACAAACAAAACAAAAAGAAAAACTTGCAATATTTTTAAGGTTGAGTTATAGTTTTCTTGCCCTGATTTTGTAAGATATTTTAGAAAAGAAAAATTAAGTTGACTTAAGTGAAGTCCTATAGTAGTTTTCCAGAAAAAAAGAACCCGCAAACAAATAAAAGTTCAGATTTGAAAGAAAAAACGAACAGTCCAAGGCTGTAATGAAAGCAGAGACAGTATAATTTTTTGTTTGTTTTTGTTAATCAGAAAAGATCTCCACTTCACACAAAGTCATTTGGAATCAAGGAGTGGGGCTCTGAGGAGCAATTGAAGTTAAGTATGCTTCACTAACAGCAATTAGCAGCGTGAGAGCTGTACTTTGCTGCTGCAGTGAAACAGGATTAAGCAGGGTGAAGGAACTCATTACATTACTTTGTGAAAGATTCCACTTTCTTTTAATGCTGATGTAAATCTGCAGTGGCTTCAATCGCTCTAATATAAGTCACTCAGGTTAGACAATAGCAGAGAACAACATTTAAGCCGTTATCTTTTATCAGAATTCACATCTCATGGACATTAATCCAAATGCTCATTTTAAAACCACTAATATGGAAATAAGCAGTAACTGCCTGCATACAAGAAATTTTTGTGCATGTGATTATTCCGTACCATTTTTTCCAATGTATAAATGAAAACTACAATCCAGAGAAAGAAGGCTTCTTCTAGTCACTTATTTACATTTGTTACTAAACTTCTCCCATTGCTAGACAACTATTTATTTCTGAGAAAATGCAAGGTCCGTATCCAATGGAAATATGTTTGCTAACAGACCACATGGAACAAGACAAACATGTAATTATGTCATTTTGAAACTACAAGAGGATCAGCTAAGCTGTAATTTGTCATGTTATTCTGGTTTCAAATACGTCACGGTAAATTGTCTGATTACATAAACTCACAATGGCTCTCATGTTAAAGGCATTTTTGCTTTTGAGTAATACACGACAGAAAAAGATTTTCTCTCTAGAAACCAGGGCAAGGAGGTTTTTCTATGGAACCAATCCTGCTTTGCAAAAAACCACCAGTTTACAAAACATGGCAGGTGACTCTACTGTGAACTAGTTTTGTTTGCCAAAAGACTAAAGTATTTCCATTTGCCTTTGGCAACTCAGAAATTATCCTAGGAAATTTTTTTATAGGAGATTGAAATGGAAATGATAGAACTGTTTGCTAAGGAAAATATAACCTATAATTGATTTTACTCCCCTTAGTGTGAATAATACTTTCCTTTATCTAAAATGCATGAGCCCATTCACATCTGTGGTTCATTTTGGCACAAAATTACATTAAAGCTTCTCTCTGAAAAATAGCTGATTTCTGCCCACGTTGTTTACTGTCTTCTCATCCTTCTTCAAATATTAAATCAGGACCACAATCAATTTCTAACTATGAAGTTGTAGACTTTGGTATTCTTGATGGATTGTTAGATCAGTCTGCTTAGAAGTGACACACAGAACCAAAAACCAAATAGACATGATAAGTAAATGTGTTCCGATGCTTTTATGCAAATATGCTGTTGGAAAATGTGCTGGACTATCAAATTTCATTAGGCTTTTTGAAATCTGTAATTGTGGCTGGCATATGTAAACTCAAAGAAAGCTTTAAAGAAGACTACGATATAGATGATATATATTGGTTTTCTGGAATAGTTGCAACATTGTTGGAATGATTGCTGACACGTTTTTAAATTTTCACTTTCATCACTTGAAGGTGATTTGAGTTACACTATCAAAAAAAAAGAAAAATTAATATAATTTAACGGGAAAGAGCCAACACCAAACCACCAAAACCCAAACCCACACACATCAGCTCTGACCTGAAGTTCTTCATAAAACCTTTTATGTCTGGACTGAATGGCTCAGTTCAGAGCTCTGAATGCATAAAGACTGTCAGAGAGCAATGGGTCCAACACAGCAGAGAGCTGCACCTACAGCCTGCATGGAAATACGGGACCTCACAGAAAAGGCAAATAGGTCATGTTGGTGCTGACAAAGACAAAGGAATATTTTCTATTTGTGGGGAAGACATCTCAAATTTAAGTGAGAGCAGAAAACATTTCAGAATAAATGTATGCATTGGATAGTAAAAATTCATAATGAATTTTGGAATCACAAGGACCACCTTTCCTGTTACATAAAGAAAGTGAAAGCACTGTCATTTGTACTGCATAATTTGGAGATGCTTCAAAGGTTGCAAAAATATTCAAAAACTGCAAAAAATGTCTCTAAGAGTGAGGGAGAGACATTAAGACCTCCGTCTCCTTAACCTATCAAAGATAAGACTGAGATAAGAAATGATTACAGAGTTTAATTATCTCTGTGAGGGAAAAATACTAATACAGGTATTAAGTAGCTTTTCAAACCAGCAATGAAAAGTGCAAAAAGAACTAAAGGCTGAAAACTAAAGCCTGACATATTCACGTTATTAAACAGTCAGAATATTTTAATGGGGAAGGTATTTTATGGCTGAAACATAGTAATAGAGGAAGCAGCAAATTATCCATCTCTCATGGTCTTCAAATTAACTATCCTGCACTGAAACATGAAGAACTACAGCTACTTAATGAAGCAATTATAAAAAAAATGTTAACCGGTACAAAACAGGCTGCTTCTTGTAATCTCAATCTGCGAAATGACCAGACTCTTTCAGGTGAAAATCAAACACTCACAAACACAGAATCAGCTTGAAGCAGGCTCCTTAAACGGGAAATTTTGCCAGGCTGTAGACAAATTAAATTACGTCTTAATTATAAGCAGTAGTATCATCTCATTCTTTTCAAACAACACTTGGGTTTTTCTTGTCTTCCATACAGAAGGTCAGGCAGAAACTATTTCCACAACCCAGAGTACTAAGAAAAATTACTGACAGCATCTGTTGACATCATTGCTAAAGTGATTGCTCTCAAATATACAAAAATTACTGTATCCCCTTAGCCATATTCATGCATGTTTCTCATAGTCTTGATTACAATTTCAAATTAAAAAAATACTTAAGTTCAGAAAAAAATAATTTATTCTTAACGGAGATGCTAACCTTTTTCAAAATGCAAGGTAGCATTAAGACAATTATCTAGTGTATTGCTTAAAACAGAAACATTCTGAAATATAATGTGATTATAGGGATTTAGTGAGTATTTTTAAATAGTGAAAATACATCAGGTTTTGAGAGCTTCCAAGCTTTTGAAAACTTTTTTTAAAAATTTTTTTCATCAGTGTGGTACTAGGGGTAAAGTGCACTGCAGCCTTCAACAGAGATAATTCTGTACCAAAGCCAGACATATAGAAATGAGTGCATGTAGAAATAAGCCCTTATACACATGGATTGGATACAAGTAACAGAGTTTGACTTCATGTTTGCAAATTACATTTTTTCTCTCCCTCCCCTAAAATTCAACTGTTGTAATGTAAGCCTTATTAGATTTTCTACTTATTATTAACCTGGAGGCCCTCCAGCCTCCTCCCTACTCTCTTTCTTATTCATTTTTATACTTCTGACCCAATGCAATCTGCCTGCAGGGGCAAATACAGTTATCTCCTTCTAAATTAAAATTGTAACTCATTTGGTACAGTTTACACAAGGCCTCAGCTTTGACACATGCAATTACTATGAACATAGGAGGAACATGATTGCTGAGAGCCACCAGAAATAGAGTTTAATCAGAAAACATGGAGTTGTTCCAACAGATTTATAATTTCACCACTTGCTATTCTTTTATGTTCCTGAGTGTTCAGATAATTAGATACGCTGTATTTTGCTTCCCAAGAGGCCAGGGAAAGCAAAATTCCTAGTTTTACATTAACAAGATGAAATTATAATGCAAACAATCCATAACTTTTTTGTTGAAATGACAAATTCATACAACATTAATTTTAGTACTTACAAAATGCTACAAATAATTTGTTCTGTAGTATCGGTGTGTATCTCATAATGTAGACTTATGTGAATTAATTACCCATTCAGACAGATTGCCTAATCTGCCAGCTTTTACACAGATAAGAAACCCTAGGTAGCTCACCTTGCCTACTTTAAAAGGCAGCTTTTTAAAAATAGATCTTTAAAAAAGTAAGGTCCACATTTTGTGCCACCAGTAGGTAATGATCCTCCGGTGTAGTGGATCAGACTGCAGATCTAAAAAAAAAATGGAGAGGTTATAAAGTCAGATCCACAGCCCTGCCTGATCTCTATGCCTCAGCCTCTGAAAAATGAATTTAAAATGTGAAACATACAGTTGAATCAAAAAAAAAGACATCACTCATTGTAATTAGAAAGGAAGATGCAGACTTCAGCTATATGCTGCCTTGCATGATGGCATTACATTCTTCTGAGGACAGGGGTGTTCATGACTCAATTGCTTTTACAAATAAAAGCATCTGAGCAGTAAATAGAAATTAATAGACATGTGCAACATTGCAGCGGTTTGCAATCTTTTTACTGAGGTCTGAATGGATTCTTTTTACTTATACTTTAATATCAAGTTTCCCAGGCTGATGGATGGGCCTCTGGGAGCACTGTGGGTCAAATAAGGAGTAAGGTTACAGAAAAGGGTTACAGAAAATACTTTGGGTAAAGAAAATGCATGGCTGATGATGTGCTCTGTAGTACAAATGTGGTCCTGGAGCTCTGGCTGCTTTTTCAAGAGGCCACCTGCTTTCTGTTTCTCCTTTTATGTTCACCATTAATTTTGCTGCCACAGGCACAATTCATACTTACAAGGTTGGAGGCTCAGACAGGAGCAGCTGCTGTTTCAAATGGCACTACTCCATTCCCAAGACAGCCAACTCAGCTGCATCAGTATCAGTGACCTGGATACACCAAATTCACCAAAAGATAGACTTTCCCATCCTTAACATTTTTTTCTGCTGAGTACATAACAGCAAGGCAAATCCATCAGGCTGGAAGGAAACAATTTGCAAGTATGACAAAGTTATGGAAAGAAAGAGTCTGGAGGAGCAACAAAGAGAAGCAAAGGAGAAAAAAAAATAAAAGGAAAAAAGGGATTACATAAATATTAGTGCTGAGGTTGCCAATCTGTCTCAAGCTAACTGCTTGCTCTAGGAGCTTTTCTGTGTTAGTAAAATCCTAACTTAGGTTAAGTTATCAAATCTAACTTTGTTCACTTAGTTTAAGTTTATAGTTACCAAATTTAATTTAATTTTACAACTAGTATAGTTACCAAATTTATGAGACTAGTAGTACCATCATGTTTGTTTAAGTCTGAGATGGTGGAGTCCAGCTACAAAGGCAGATTTATTTTATTGGGTTCCAGGAAGGCACCCTGCACTATGGGATATACTTCCCTTCTGGCTGCCTATGCACCCCCAGCCCTCTCCCTAGCACCCCTCACTCAGAGGGCTCTGCGGTAGGAAACTGAAGCACCGCCAGAGCCACCTCAGTTCTTCAACAGTTTGAGTTTATGAGCTGAGCCATGGTCCTGGGCAACCTGTGGGGCTTTTTTGGTTTTGGTTTGTTTTTTTTTTTTCTTTTTTCAAGCCCACCTAGTTTTATCTCAGCCCATTCTAGGAAAATCTACCCCAGGGATCTCTGTACCACATTTCCAGAACTGGAAATGCAGGCAGTGCAGCTCAAAGGATCCCGATGCTAGTACAGGTGCAGCTCTTCAATCGGATGGATGCTGGTACAAGCAAGTACAAGGAGGCAGGAGCCTGCAGCCAGGAGCAGGGTCCTGGAAGAGGTGGGGGAGAGGAAAGGACCCCAGCGGCCTGGAGCAGTCTGCCTTATGTCACAGTGCAAACATCCCCTGAATCAGCTGAAACTTCATCATGCCCCAGTGCACCAGGGAGAGTTAGAGCTTGGGAGCAGTGTTCCAGTAACATATGGGGACAGCACGGGCTCACAGTGAGCAATTTTGCAATATCCTGAATGGAGACAGAACTGATTGTTCCCTGTCTTGTCCAGTACAAGCAGCAAAAGCCATAGAATTAATTTGGTAGCAGCCACGTTCAAAACAAACCAAAGGAAGTGGCTCACCACACAGCAGACAGCAGAGCTGAGAAACTCCTCGCCCAAGAGGCTGTGGCTGCAAGAAGTCTGGTGGGGCTCTAAGGGAGGCTGCAGGAGCACTTAAAAGATCCTGAGTATTATAAGAGAGACCACAGCAGACTCAAGAAATAGCCAGGGAAGTTTTAAAAGGGAAGTATTTTATAGATTTGCTTTTATTGTTCCAAAGCCATCTGCTTTCAGACAGCATTGGAGACAGGATAATGGACTAGTTGGCCCACAATCTGTACCAGTCCATCCGCTCCTCTGCTCTTAAGGCTGATAAATCCCACCAGCTTCCAGTGAGCAGCAGCTGGGAGATTTCCAAGGCTGCAGCTAAACTGCTGTGTTCAACAACCATATTAGGCTTATCCTCCAAAAACACACCTAAACTCTTTTTTAACCTGTTTCTAATCTCCACAACATCTCGCAGTAATACTTTGCTTATAAACTGTGTATAAAAGCACTTTATCTTTGTTACTTTAAGTAAGCTGTTTGGTACCTTCATTGAAATAGTTCTACTTGCCACATTATGAGAAAATAGTGAAAAAGTAAGGGATCTTTATCATACTCTTTCTCATACATTTATACAGCACTTTTCTAGCCTGAAGCAGTTAATTTACTTATTTATATTTATTTATAACTCAGTGCAAAATTATCCTCATAATATGTTAGAAAATAGGTAACTTAGGAGGGAGTTTTGATAGCTTAATGTCACAATCTACTACAGATTAAGTGTAGGAATTTAAAGGATAAACATCTGTTTCTATAGGTTATTTGCAATTCCTATTGTGCTCTTCTGTTGTGCTGATTTTTCATTGAATACAGGCTCTACATTTGTACCGGACTCTTCTGTGCCCCTCTGTTCTACTTCAGACATTTACAGGCATATAAATTGAGTCTAAGGGAGTTGTTAAGGACACCGACTACTGTAATATGAATGTGAAAACACCAAATGTTAAGTATAGCAGTGGGGAACCCACAGCACTTAAAAAGACAGGACTGTGTAAAAGGATACGCTGTATTTTTATGATGGCCATGAAAATTGATAGTAACGATGGCTAGATAGGAATGAGGATAGAATAAAAACACTTTTTAATTAATTTGATTTGTGACTCTAGACTTTAACTATTCTCCTGTGTTTGTAAATTGAGATAAAAGCAAATGTATACCCATCCAGTGTAAAGACAAAACACGTTACCCTTGCTTGACCAGTACAGTCTTCCACTAGATGGTGCTCCTAGCTTTAGAAAAGCCATAAATGAATTAACCTGCGGCAATGCAAGGGGAGAAGCAAGTTGTTTCATGGGCTGGTGAATCAACAAACGTGAAGTGGCTTCTTGCAGCTCGCAATCCACCTTCCTAGACCCCCAGGCCGCAGTAATTTCGTTCTTTCCTCACATCTCCTAAGAACTCGCAAGCATAACATTTTCAATTTTGTTCTCCTTTTCCTACAACTTCTCCTCCCACTAACCCTCAGATCCTACCCGTGCCCCTGGCTACGAGCTGGCAGCGTGCCTTGGCCAAGCTGTGCCCGTTGCCCTCGGCCCCCAGGCACAAGCAGAGACTGGCCTTCCTCCCTCATGCTATTCTTCAGCTGCAGAACTTCACAAAGCCTGTACAATGCTTCTAAAATGCCTTCTGCAAAGCAGGCTCACGCAGAAATAATAACTCTCAGAAAGCCACTTTTTGGAAAAATATGTAGATGCACAGATTGTGCAGCTTCTTTATCTGGTCATCTTTGCTCTTGCTGCTCTGCTTTTTACCTCCTCCACTATTGCTACAAGGGCTACCACCTTCTTCATATTTGACAGGTAAATACAAAAAAAGAAACATTGTCCCTAAATAATCCTCCACACAGACAATCCTGCTATCTCATTGGCACACATTGTAGTGTAGATTGAACCCTAAAAAAAAGCATTAATTTCTCTGAATCTTGGATAACACACACTGATAACTTCCCCTGTACCCTCTTCCACCTGAAAAGTAGCTTTTCCATCAATCCAGCTGGTACCGGCAATATATGTAAGAAGGATTTTGAAATACTGGAGACATTTTAGAGATAAACTGCAAAAATTATTGGAGAGAGGAAAAAGCATCTCACGGTGAGAGATTCAAAGGGTTCAAACCTATCCACTTTAAAAGTGCTTAAGCACCATCAAGTCCCAAGACTGGAGAAGAAAGCTAAGAATCAGTACAGAATAAAAAGTGATAGACATAGTGATAGACATATTCTGTGTGCAGCAGAGTTGGGTTCACGTGCATTTGGGGGTACCTCATGCTCACTGGGTACTTGAAGAACAGCAACCCATACCTGGGCAAGCTGTCATGTTCTGCAGACAAACTACGAGGTTGCTGAAAGCACCAGACTTACAGAATCATAGAACGGTTAGAGTTGGAAGGGACCTTAAAGATCACCTAGTTCCAACCCCCTCCGCCACAGGCAGGGACACCTCCCACCAGACCAGGTTGCTCGAAGCCCCATCCAGCCTGGCCTTGAACACCTCCAGGGATGGGGCATCCACGACTTCCCTGGGCAACCTGTTCCAGTCTCACCACCCTCACAGTAAAGAATTTCTTCCTGATATCTAATCTAAATCTGCCCTCTTTCGGTTTAAAACCTCTCTTCTGATCACTCTACTCCCCAGTAAAATGTCCCTCCCCATCTCTCATATGTTGCCCCCTTTTAGGTACTGGAAGGCTGCTGTAAGGTCTCCCCAGCGTCTTATCTTCTCCAGGCTAAACCACCCCAACTCTCTCAGCCTGTCTTCATAGGAGAGCCCTCTGATCATCCAGCCCTCTGATGATCTTCGTGGCCCTACAAAGTGTACACTTATTGCCTGCCATGCACAGCCACCCTGCACAGGGGCTACAGTCACACTGAGGCTTCCCAAACACACACAAGCCTGGTGAGAGCTGCTGTACAACTCAGGTTCTGCAGTTATCTGCAGGGCTGATGGCATAGATTTGGGAAGCGGAAGAAGCTAAAACTGAGCAGACGGATCTATGTGAAGCCTTCCCAAAGAGCCTTTTTTTTTTTTTTGCAATAACTGCCTGTCTTTGGCTCTTTGGTTGGTGGAGCAGACCAATAGCTGGCAGGACCAGAAAAATTTCTGTCTTAAAAATGTGCGGCTACAGTTCACCAAGTGAGATTTCTCTTTGGGATGTATGATTTTCCTCTCACATCTGGAAGATCAGCATTTACAATTGCCGTAACCGGAGCACTGTTGATAAATCAAACGTGGCAGTAGTACAGAAGGCCATCATGAAGGAACAGCACCCGGCATTGCAATGCGTCTGGAAATACCACATATTCATGTGGGCTGCTGGTGAGATTCATGTACCCAATACACTGGGTTTATTCACAGGAAGAATACTTCTCTTGTTTTTCAGAGTTACAGAGAAGACTGTAGTTACAGTAACATTGGTTTATCACTCTTAATAGGGAGAGGCAGCTTGTTTTCTTCTCTAGGCTTCAAAACTCTTTAATAATGACTTTGCTAGAAAAGAGGAATGGCTGAACTTGGCCCTAGGCTGACTGGCAATGAAATTTGCACTGACAGACAAATTATGAAATCTGAGGTTGAGGCTGACAGATCCATTTAGCCTATTCTGGGTGAGCAAGATACATAGAAGAAAGGGACAGACAGAGCTGCCAGAAGTTTGAACTGCAGATGTCCCTTCTACGAAACTCTGCGACTGATGGGGGTAGCCCACTTTGCCCTACCAAGCCTTCACTCTCTGCTATAGATTGCATGACTGTGTGCCTAGTAAAAGAGTAAAACAGCATCTCGGATGCCGAGTGCTCAGAATATTGCCCAAAATAAAAATAGTTACCCTGCCTCTCCTAAATTTATGGCCCTCAATACTGAGTATCTCCTCCTGTGCCTGTCGTATCCCCTGCCCCATGCCCCATTGCTACCTCGTAGAGCACCTAGTAGAGAAAGGGACAGATGGTAGCAGTGGTCAGAGTGGTCCTGGTGTCCTCTAAAGCCCGTGTCCCTCACAGCAGCAGTCAGGCTGCATTTTCCTGTTCTGCAGAACAGAAGAGATGTTGAAGCCACTGTTCTCACAGAGTATGTCTGGTTGCAGAGATGGCAGCCAAGCTCCTTTCACTGCCCAAACAGTGTGGGATCATGCTCAGCCTCTTTTCACCAGATAGTTGAGAGGCGTTGGTCTCAGTTTCACAGCAGAAACCCTTGGGCTTGCTTCATTACCATTACCAGAGGTCATCAGGGACTCTGACATATCCTCTTCCACCAGACAATCCACCAAACCCGGTGGATTGATTTATCCTGGTATAAGAAGCCTGTGATGAAAACCAAGCACAAATTTATTGTCCTTTCCTGAACTTGAAGGCCTTACCAAGGGCCAGGCAGCCTCCCCCATGACTACTAGGTTTGCAGCCTCTTTATTGACTGCTGCCAGCTAACTGGAATTGCTAGTTACTTGAAATCCATCAAAGAAGAACAGATATGCAGCTACACTTTCTGGCATCTCCTCCTTTCAGGAGTTTCCACATGCAGATGTAGAACTCAGTTCCTTCATTCTTTGCTGCAGAATGACCCTGCCCCAACTTAAATGGTAGTGAGTGAAAACTGCTGTGATTTAGCCATCTGCCTGGGCTACTGGAAGCGCTCTTCTTGGAAATGGCACAGGAACAAGGAGATACAACAGGAACTATTAAGAATTTTGAAACTTAGTGAACTTGGTGCAACAAAGATCAAATTCTATCCATCCTACCAACAGAGTTGTGTGGGGGAAAAAAATCAGCCTCTAGAGACAAAAGCTTGAAACCAAAAGCTGCACACTCCATGACTTATGATTAAACATGACAAAAAAAAAAATACCAATAATTGTACAATTGTACAATTTGTCAATGCATCTTTACTGCAAAATACAATGAAGTTGATCCTCTTTGGGTTCTTTTCTATGAGGAAAGGACACTAAGCAGCAGTCCTGAGTGAAGAAGAGGAACATGCCAGTGTAACAGAGGCTTGGGGATGCTCACAGGAGAACACAAGAAATTGTGGGTTAATTGATCTGTATCTTTTGCAGAGGGATATAAAACTACAGTTTTCATATGTGGTCTGTGGCAAAAAAATTACCTGCATTAACCAGTTCCTATATGAAAAATTACATGCATCTAAGAACTGAAAGTATGGTCTATGCATCTGTGTGCATTAATATATATAAATTGTTATTATACGTTATATTTTATAAATATGAGGCAGTTGCAAAGCTTCTGCTGAACTGAGAGGATATAAGCTATACTTCTTGCAAGTCAGAGAATAAATGATGACTAGGAATTTGACATTCATCACAAGGGAGACGACCAAGATAAGAAGGTGTTTCTTGTATGCATGGATTCTGGCATTCTAGTTCATTTTTGGAAAAGCAGTATAGAGGATTCTCTTTATACTGTCAGATATTGGAAAGCAGCGAGTTGATGGCACAAAGGAGGCAAAGTAAAAGGTAAAAAGTTTTCCCATGCTTTCTGGAGAGCCCCATGAACAGTTAAAAAGAAGAAAAAAATGCTTTACACCACAGCAGCAGTCCATCTGAAAAAAAAAAAAAAAGCTATCTTCTGTGAAACCTCCTTTTAAGTCATTGTCAGTCCCTGACTTCACAAATACTTCATGTGACAACAACAGCCTCACCAATGCTACAGATATGAAACTTGAGATTTTTAGGGCAGTTGAGCCTTGAAATGTATCTGAACTTAGCTACCTGTCACACTTTGCTTTTTCTCTCTGATGCTGACTGCAACCATTGCCCAAGTCCCTGGCTGTTGGTAGATCTCCTGCACAGTTCATTAGTTTAACTTCCTGGCTAAAGAGGTAAAGTCCACCATTTCTGGAGCAATGGCCATTCAAGCACACCACCACATGGGTACCTAAGTTGATCTCTATAACTTCTGCCCCAAATTCCAGACAGTAACTTTTGCATTAATTTATAGTTCTATTAAGAAAGCCATCAAATCCTTATTAAAAATATCCAGTGGGAGGGATGTAAGCATCTGAAAGTAAGTCTTTGAATGTTTAATTATTTTCTTTTCACTCACCTTTCCCCAAATCTTCTCTTCTCCAATTTAATTTGAATCTGGATGCTTTTTAGCTTCTATTTGCAGTCATTGAATCTTGCTATGATATTGTTTTCTGCAGCCTTAGAGTCATCTACCACTAGAAATCTCCTTAAGTGCATGCAATTATGAATCCTACAGAGCTCATCAGACTCCAAATTTCTCACTAGCTGTTTTGTTGGTTTGGGGTTTTTTTTCCAGATGGTAGAATATTCTTTTGTGTTCTGGATGAAACCTCACTTAAAGGTGAGTGTCATTTATGAAGGGAGGATGTGATACTCTGATAGCAATCTTGCTCATGCTGCAAGCAAAGGACTGATGCGGCAGACACGTGCTCAATCCAATCAGGAGTGCCATGTAATTCCACGCTTATGACATGAGTGGGAGCCTAAATGTTGACTTGGGAGGATCAGCTAATTCTGGGTTGATGATCCCCTTGCCGTCTTAAAAAATTCATCATCTCTGAATACCATTTCCCTTCCCTCTGGCTCAGTGTGATGTGAGCCAGACAACTAGAGCACATGAATTGTAGGATACAGATAGAGCTGCTCCACTCAGGAGCCTCAAGCACCATGCAGAAAAGCAATGACTGCTGCTTCCCAGCTACAGAGCGTGAGCAGCTCTGTATCACTAGCCACACGCAGGGGCAATAATCCCCCAGCTCCCTTAGCAAATCCTCTGCCAGCTGACCTGTGATTACTGGTGGTTGTGCGTGGAGTTGTGTGAAGTCACGCAGATGAGCTTAAACCTCATGTAAGACATTTTGTTTAACAGGGGCTGTTCAGTGGACCATCAGTATGACTATTATCCTCTGCCACCAAATAGGTTTTCTAAGATCTAGCCATCCTTATCAAAGGATCCTTTGATAAGGATCTTATCACACAATCTGATCCAGCATTCAGTAGCAGACTATAAATCAAGAAAGAGCCACTAGCAGTGAGATCCTGTGAACTAATAATTAGATACCCAGTACCATCTTTTTACACCTTACACAACTGACATAAAAAAGTCAACTACCTTTTGGCAAGAGCCAATGTGAAAGTGTTAAAATCTGAGTACAAGATTAGTATAGAACAGGGCTATGCAGTTTAAAACTTAATAATTTCAAGTGATTATTACTACTTGAAAGGGTTTTAAACTTTTGCCATCCTTACTGTTTGTCATCATGGCTGACTATTGTAAAATATTTCCACTGAAATGCTACAAATAAAATAAAAAATGTTGTATTCAAAGAACTGTCTTTTTATTGGCAAGATGGTCTTGTATTTTAGAAAATCTGTAGAAAATGGGGGTACAATCAATCATATTAACTAATGACTCCACTAGAGTCATTAGTGCCTAGAAATCACATAAAGCGCGAAGAACAGCTAAGTGGTACTCAGCTCATACAAGAGCCTATCTAAATTTAACTGCTGTATCATATTAATGAGAGATAAAATGCCCTGCGTCCACAAACAGATGGTGTTAGCCCACATTAATAAACTCACTGGAGAACTTAATATGCTTAGATTTAGATGGGTTATTCTACTGGATGACGCAGTCGATGACGCATCCTGAAGCAATGTATCTGTATTTGGCAGTTCGTTATCGTCTTACTCTGTGCTACTGGCTACGCTGCCTGCTCTCCCTGCGTCCTCTCCTGCCTCTGGGTTATCCTGACTGGCAGATATACAGCTACAGCCCTTTGGGGTCCTTATTTGTGGAAGCCAAATGCAATCAGAATAAAGCACTTAGGGTTGCACAGACCCTAAGTGTTTGTATTTTCACACAAACTCTGGATTTTATTGACCCCAGGGAAGACCTGTGCATCCATCTGTATTCAGAGAGCAGTTGGTGTATCCCTGCTCCCCTCACCAACCCCCATCTCTCTTACGTTATCTCTCTCTTCCCCCAGCAGAGTGGGAAGGGATAGACAGGTATGAAAGACACAGCTGCCTGTTTCTGCCTTGCCCTGTCCCATTTGAGGCTGGAGCTGGCAGGGGCTTGGGGATGAGCTGGGCATAAAGCCACTGTCACCGCTGTGACTCCCATATGGTCTTTTTTTCACTACAGGCTGTGATTTTGCCTCACTGTAATCTGCCTCCCAAGGCAACAGATTGAATCTGGACATTCTTGCCCAGGGGTCTTTTGGCAGTTCATCTTATTTGCGTTTCCAAAAGCATAAAATGTTTGTATGTTATGTTTTGCATATTTAACCAGTGTTCCTAGCTTATAGTAAATAAATATTTAAAACATATTAGATAGTAGACTTTATTACTTTAGAAAAATTAAATGAAGCATTTCATGTGATTGGAAAGTGGTATCAGATGTGATGGGGTCATGGTATTAATTTAATAAAGGCTGCTTCTGGTGAATTCATTTATACGAATTTGATCCACCTTATCAGCAATCTCCATGATCATTTTGTTATATGAATAATGAACAAAGCTTCCAAAAATAAATCTTTTGGATACTGCTTTACTCATCTTCTGAATAATGTTAACTTAGTGCTCTTCAAATAAATGTTGCCTAATACAAAACCTCTGTAAATATGTGCAGTAACTTAAAAATCATAGGAAGTGGGCGGAAGTGTGCAAACCAAAAGTTCAAATGCATTGGAATTCAACAGGTATTTTCATAAGATATTGCAATATTTGCACAAAGATACAAGTGTGAAGCCTGCAAAAAGCTTAAGATGTTCTTATCGCTTGATATAATGTGATCTGGAAGATGGAAGAAGTCGACATAGTATTCCAACTTTCAGAAATTACCATGACAGTCATATGGAGCTTTAGCTACTGTATTACTGGGCATGGGCTTTAAATATGGACGGAGAAAAATTGCTTCTTTTGAGCCTAAGTACATCTGTATAATTTGATGGAACTGCATATTCTACTTGCAAACCACAGATGTACCTGAAAGTCACACAAAAGAATTCAAAGATGTCATTCTCTGCCTCCCAAGATTCTTCCCTGCTCTCCCAACAAGGAGAGACTGTTTCATTTCCTTACAATTACTCTTTCCTGTTGGGACTAGAAACATAAAATATTTTTAGCTAAGAGACAGAAGAGGAAGGTGTATGCAGATGAGAAAGAAATGAACCCAGATATAGAGGACTACAAGCATAATAAAGATAAGAAAACAGTTGTTATTTTAATTTGTACCTAGTCCCTTTTTTTCTGTGGTCTATTTTCATCTTCATACACCTTGTGTCTGTGGCCACTTACAAGAATGTGGTTTTTCAAGTAAGAACTGAAAGAAGTTTAGTCTAGATCTGAACCATCTCTAAGAACCAATACTTTAAAGGTCATTGAGATATTAGCACTGTGCTCTCTTTTTTCTGTGTTTCAGTTTAGGAAAAATAAGGGAGAAATAAAATACACAAGATGAATTGGGACACTTGATCAAATACGAGGCAGACCTCAGATCACAGAGCAATTTGTTCCACCGTCTTGGAACAGCCTTTGAAAGACTTGAGCAAAGCTTCAGCTATCCAAATTTTCTTGTCATCAACTGGGGAAGGATAGAATCGGCACACACTGCTCCTGGAGTCCACTCACCCTCGTAATGCTGAGCTTTTCCAGGGGTGTGATGCAGGGGCAGGGTTTCTGCAACGAGTGTGGACTGCTCAGCCCCTGGCAAAGACTCTGTGGCACCTCACACGTGTGCCTTCACCTACTCCAGCACCGAGAGACCATCGTCAGGTGGGAGCTGATGAGTTTGCTCACAATTGCTGACGCCAAGGTCATTTGTGAATTATAACACCGGGGATCCTGAGGCGAAAAGCACATATTAAATGAACAATTATTTCTTAGAAACGCTGAATTATGTTTCCTAATAATTCCTGAATTAGGGGGGTCTCGTTCTTTTTTTTTTTTCCTACTTCTTCAGACTGACACATCCAAAATAATACAGCGCTGCTGAAATAAGAAACTGCTGTTCTTCCCACAGACATGCCACTAACTCCAGTCATTCCTTTCCCGATTCAAGAAAGTCAAGAAAGATGGATTCTACATTTCCTTACAAATCAGTACAAAGTAAAATGTGAGCATATTTTCATTGCAAAATCTGTGCTACCACTAGTAATTCAACATGAACTTAGCTATTTTTTCTCTTGACAGAATATATTTTTATTCAAATATTTTTAAAACCTTTCCTGGTTTAAACACTGAATAGATTTGCAACAGGAGTCATGAGGAAAAAATAAGACAGGGAAAAAAACCAAACCCAGAAACTCCTCCTCTATGGAACATGCGAAATGAACTGTAGAAAAGTTGTTTTAAGGGTGGAGGTGTACCTCAGTTGTGCTTGAACAGATATCAGCTGATTCTATCAAATGGCCACCAAGGTCAAGGACCATCATAAAAATCAAAGCAAGGACTTTTCCTAGGCAAGAAAATATTTATTTTCTTTTCAAAGAAAGTTCAGTGCTGTGGTCAACATACTTGCTTTTTATGAACACTTATTTGATTTATTTTAGAGAAAACCACTTCAGTTTAGCTTTTAAATATTGCATACTCCTTTTCCTACTTCAAGGCTCTCAGAAGCATATTTCATAATTAATATTTGTATGCTTTTTATACATGAGTCCTCTTCTTTGCACAGCTCCCTATAAATCATACAAATGAATGACAGACAGAACCAATTAGAGCTTTCGTACACCGGGGTAGAATGGCACTTATATGTTTGTGCAGTCTCATTTTAATGGTTTCAGGTTCCACAGTTTCCCTGAGGAGATTATTTGAGAGCTTACTGCAATTTATTCTCATGATAGTCAGCTTCAACATTTCCTTTTCCAATTGTATCATAATACACTTACATCCAACATAATATATTACACATTTTCTCCTCTTGTGAAGCAAGGTAGATTCCATAAATCCTGCAATAAATTCGTCACCTCTTCTTATGTTCTTAAAAGTCCTAGATGAGCTATGTAACATATGCCAGCCTTGACAGCAACTTCATAATTATGGCTCTTTTGTGATTTGCACAAAAAAGTAGCAATCAAAGCCCAATACTATAGTACTACTTTATTTAATCTCCAAATTTATTCACAAAAATAAAAATTACATTTGTTTTTAAATAATTATATTAGGGTATACATTATAAGTATAAAATACTGAACACTTTCAGAGTCTTACCCCCAACTTCTCAGGGTCGAATAATAACATTCCAGGAGCAAGTCTCATCATGTGTTTTTGAAAGGATCCAAATAAACTTTCCACGAAAAGGAGCAGCATCATATAGGCATGGCTTATTCTGTCCTCCACGTGGGCTTGTCCCCTGACCCCCCTGTTTATCACGCACGAAATGGGTCTAGCCTTCCCATTCAAACCCTGCCATGGGATATACCATGGGCTCGTGTCAGCTCCTTCACCAGGTGAATGTACTTTCACAGGGAATAGGGCTTACATCAATCTTTTTTACAAAAGAGATTTTTTCCAGATTAAAGGAACTACAGAGATGGGGAAAAACACAGTCCTGCAAATTTAAGAAAGCTAGGCTAGACATTTTAACTTACTCGTCTTAAGTTATACCAATCACAGCATAATTTTAAAGAAAACAAATGGGAACCAAAATCCAGGGAAGCACCTGTTAATCTCCTGATAGTTTACGTATGTTCATACAGACTCTAAAATTACCCAGAAGATGGCTATCAAATTACAGCTCACAGAACACTATTCCTACCCAACAAATGAGTTCTATAAAAGTATAAATTCTCCTGGAAACTCACTCAGGTGGTACAGATTTGGTAATTAGAAAATAATAGATTAACTGATGAATTAATTGATGATTAATTAATGAAAGCAGTAATAAAAAGTTAGAATATCAGCTTGTGCACTTAGTAATACAGAACAGGTGCTCTAATAGCAAAGGTTTAAACACTAAAGGAAGAGGCAGATGTCCTACTACTCTAGTAGATTTTAGAACTGTGGAAGATGTGACTCTACTGTGACTAATAGTATTATTAGATCATTTCTGGATGGTGGCTTTAGAAAACTAATAAAACACAACTAGAGACCTAGAGAAGCCTCCTTGCATCTCACAGCTGAACCTGTTGCAAGACTCCCACCGCATCTTGTGTCCTGTGCCCACCGGACGGGGAACGGGTGCATGTGCTGGAGCCCTCCAGTGTGCTGTGTGCTGGGTAGCCAGTGGCCACCACCTCCTGCTCCCTGATCTGACAGGACATCTTCTACCCTGTGGGGAGCTGCAACCAACCTCTCCGCAGCCAGGCGGTGTGTCTCTGCTTCATTCTTCAAGAAATCTGACATTTATTATTGAAAGAAGCCCTGTACAGCTGAACTAATCACCAGCTTGAAGTCGCTGGAGAGGGAGCAAAGGAGAGGGCAGCCGAATCATTTGGAACGCGGCTAAAATACTTTTGACAGTTTAAGGTTAAAAGGGATCACTGGATCACGCACTCTGACGATGGGCCAGTAGGTCTTATCACTAGTCTCAAACTGAACCAAGAAGCTTGTTTATGATTAAAAGTGTTAAATTTGCAGTAGGTTAATCTCAGCTCCCAACCACTGCCTCTTCTTCTATGTTTTTTTTTCCTACCGTTTTAAAAAGCTTTAGCATGGAGTATATGCAGTTCCTTGTGAAGGTGTTTGAACGCTGCAGTAAAGCCAACTCTTGCAGATCTTTTTTACCAATTAAATTGATGTAACTTTATTTTAGAGTATAGTTGCAGGGGATTTCCTCCAGTCCTGTAATATTTGGGCAGGTCTTTTCTGCACCACCTGCTCTTTAACATCAGAGCTACACACCTTGTTCTAGTACGTGTCTCATTAATAGACATAGTAATGGATTTCCTGTACGCTAATCCCGTTAGCACATCCAACAGTCACACTGGTCACATTGCACTGGGACCTTACCTGTAAGAGGTTGATTGAAATTGGTTTTAGACACATTTTTTCCAAGACACAAGCTCTCGTTCCAGAGGCATGGTTTGGATTCTTGGAAAACAGGTACACATTTAGCTGAAAAGGCCTGTTTTAAAGTGTTAATTTTACTATGCAGTCCAGATGCCATTGCAGTTGCTCTCACAGTAGTTTACCAGCTTACCATTTAGCACACCCGTGGATTTTATTAGGAGTGAGATTATTTCGGATCTATGGCAAAAGTCTAGAGACACGCCGAGCCTGCAGAACCTTGCAAACCCCAGTATCACCAGGACTAACCTCTGATTATTTTTTTTTTTTTTGATCGTTCAAAAGTCAGAAACTATTTAAGCCGTTTAGCCCGTTAAGTATTGAATAGCACTAGCCACCAGAAACGTACGTGGTATTAACCACATCCACTGAGACCGTTTTGCCGTTCTGTGCCGAATGCTTCGGGAGGGCAGAGCCATGATGCCTCTGCACTGACTCTTCTCCATTTACCCTTAAACCTGGCACAACGGGGCTCCCGGGACTGTTCTGTGAGACCTGTGGGAGGGCTGATATTAAGGATACCGAGCCTCATCAACCCCCTCCCTTCCCCGCCATCCCACCTCCCGACGCGGAAACCGGCGCCCAGCCCCGCCGCTGTAGCCGGCGCGCAGTGCGCATGCGCGGGCCACCGGGAGGGCGGGGGCCGGCCTCTAGTGGCGAGCGAGCTGGCGGTCGCCGGTGCCCGCCCGTCTCCCTCTCCGCCGCTCCTCGGGGACTAGCGGTCGCCGCGCAGCGCCCGCGCCTTCCCTTCCCCTCCCTCCCTTCCCCGCCGCGCCGGGCCGCGCCTAGCCCTACCCCGCCATGAAGTTGAGCAGCCGCGGCCGGGGATGCTGCGTGGCCGGCAGTCGGGAGCGCGGGCCGCCGCCGCGGAGCCCCTTCGTGCACCAGCTGCGCCTCAGCCCCCTGGAGAAAGCCAAGGTAGGGGCGGGCATGGCCCGCCGCTTCCCCACCATCCACCCCCTCCCCCTTCCCACCGCCGCCGCCTCCTTCCGCGCGTCCCCCGCGGCGGGCCGCGTCCTGCGGCGGGCGGGGGACAGCCTGCCACCGGCGCTTTGTGAGCCGCCGGGGGCGGCGGGACCGGGGAGGGGAAGGGAGTGGGGGGGGAACCGGTGCATGTGTGTGTGCGGAGAAGGCGGGCTTGCGAGGGCTGCGGCGGGCGGGGCGGGGGTCTGGGGGCGGCCGTGAGGCGAGGGGGCTCGCGAGGCTAACGGCCGCTCTAACGGCCGCCGCTGGGAGGGCGTGTGCCACGGCGACTCCACCGCTTTCTCTAAACAGAAAAAAATACTGCTTTTTCTTTTAAAAAAAAAAATAAAAAAAGGTTTTGTGGTGATTTGTTGGTTGGGTTTTTGGGGGGGAGGGGGTGTGTGGTTTTTGTTTGGTTGTTTGTTGGGTTGTGTGGTTTTTGTTTTTTTTTTTTTTTTTTAATCGGGGGTCAGGGGAACGGTCCTGTGGAGGCACTCTGTTCCCAGCGTCGCGTTAAGGTATGCCTTGGGCCGAGGCATCCCGTGCGGCTGAAGTTTGGCCCCTGGGTAAATAATCCCTGCGGCGTAATTTACGCCTTGTGCAGGGAGCGTGAGATGACAAGGAGCGGTATTCAAAAGCCAACGTGCAGTTGCGTGGCTGCTTCTCCTCTCCCTCCTCCTCCCCCTCATGGCACTGCCTCGCTCACCTCGCAGGGTGAGGGAATAGGTGGTTGGGTGTTCAGGGTACATGGCCCTCGTCTTAGGCTTGTGGCAGGATCTGGGTCGCTTGCCGGATGAAGCAATGCCATCAAAGGCTCGCTTAATAAGGGGTTGGCCATTTCTGTTACTTTCATCACTGTAATACTTCGCTTCCCTGAACGTGTGGTTTGGGGCCTTAACAGCCCTATCAACATGGAAATTAAGATCTACTAATAATGAAACTCTTGGATCAAGGTGCTTTTAGATCCAACTTCAGTTTATGTTCTGAGCGAAGTTCATTGTTGCATTGCCCTGTTGCTGTCCACAGCCTTAACACAACGCATGGATGGCTTGATTTACAAAACAGCAGAATGTGCCTCATGTTAAGTATTTGGCAGCTAAGGAATTCTTAGTAGACTCCAGTGGAAAAGATTTTTACTTTTTAAAATCAAATTTCCCAGAATGATACAGTTAAATGCTGAATTCAGTGGTTACTGATAAATTGTTTGAATGGGAAACGGGAGAAAAGGTTTGCGTTATTTGCCCCATGCATTTTATACCTAAAGCTTCCTCAATAAATCATGTAGTCATAGTGACTTCTTTCCTGGGTAACCCTAGTTCTTTCCTTAAGTCATGTTTTCTATGCAATTAATGAGGTAGAAGTCCTTTAGGGATCAGAGAGAAGCAAAGATAGCATGTGTTTGTATGGACTAAGATTGTATCTAAATATAACAACGGTGTTTTATTTGTTTGGTGTTAATGTATCTTTTTCTATGTCACTTTCTCCTTGGTTATTTGTAAGGAATTTTAGAAAAACACCATTGGGATAGCACCCAGTTTGACAGTTTTTGCAGTATTGGGTCTCACAGGAGGGACTGTCGTTGCTGGTCTGCTGTTAGTCCTAACAGACCTTTAGCCACCTCACCAATGGAGCAGCTGGTCTTGGTACATACGTGCCTTCTCTGTGGGCTGCCCTGTACACATGTATAATATAGGCATGGCTTTGCCTATATGTGAGCTTTGCCACTGGATTTCAAGGGTTTGTCATTTTCAATCAAAACTGTAAGATGTGTTTCAAGCTCTGTGTTTTTTTTTTTACCGTATGGCTCAGCCTTGCTTTTTAAGTGAACAGTCTTGTATTGATGTAGAGCCGCTCAGAGTTCTCTAACCCAGCCTCTCTTTCAGTCTTATTTCTGCAGTTTTATGTGAGGAAAAAGCACAGAAGCTGGCATACATAACTGTGATAGACTTTCTTCTTTGCCTTAATCGTATTCTCCTAACCTCTTTGCTGATTAGAAGAAAGGCTGTGCTTGAGATGGAGGCTGTTGAAGAACTGTAGAGCTATGTAATTGTTCCACTCATGAGAAATGCTGCTCTCTCAGGAAGGGAGACTTCTTGAATGGGAAGACTGCTTTCCAGTGAATTACAGCAGTGTACGTTCTCTTCTATACAGTCCTGCCCTGTTACTGAGGGTTTGGTATGAAGTACTACAGCTGAACTCACTTCCTGTTCAGCTCTAGGCATGTATTGTGTCACAGGTTTTTCTGTCTGCCCTGTGAATCTAACAGGGGTGAGTTCTGGGATTGCAGAGCCTGTCGAGGAAGGTTAGGAACGCACGGGGACTGGAGATGCGTGAAGAAGTTGGTGAGCACAGGAGGGGACTGGGAAACAGGACTGCTTTGTGTGATGGTTTGTTGCTGATGTTCTGTCGGCCTCGTTATCTTTACTACCACCTCATACTGCACTCAGTAAAAGGTTAGATTAGCTTTTTTGCTCACTAATACAACTCAAAATAAATGCATTTTAGAACATTTCAGCCTGAGACTGTGAGGGTGGAAAAAAAGTAGAAAGTAAGAGGACAAAACAACCATGAAGAGGAAGAACAGCAACAAAAAGAAATCCATTTGAGTGCAAGGAGTTGTTCACATCATCATTTATTGCCTTTAGAAAAACTGGGAGGTAACAGGAGTGTAAAAGCACTAAGGTTATTTGAGAACTGAGTCTCGTGCTTCCTGTAGAAATGATGGTTATTTTGCTTTGATCTGAGAGTGGCAGTGGGGGTCATTCTTGAAGCTACCTGTTTTATTTCAGTACTGTGATAAAAAGATCCTTTTTGTAAGACAGACGTGATTTCATTAACCATGATTTTTGTTCATCCTAACAATCTTTGGGCACATATCACACAAGTCAAAGCTCTTGATTGCAGTTACCTCTGCAGAATAGGCAGAAGCTTTACTGGAGCTGTCATAAAGTGTTCGTAGCTTTGTTTCCCTGCCACTTAAAAACACAATACAATGACATTTTCATTGCTTCCAGTGTTTTTTGCCCTTTTATTGCACCAATGCTGGTGTTGCTTTGGTGCCTTGGCGAGCTGATTTGGCTCATTAAGGCAGAAGATTATTGTGTTTTTCTGTATTCTGATTGTTTTATTTTGCTGGGATTGCTTTTTTCACTCTAATGAGCATATTGGCTTATTGCAAGCTCAGAGAAGTGCTAGAGCTGACTCAAGGGGAGGATTGAGGGGAAAATGAACAAGACCACCCTCTTTAGCAGCAGCAATCTGTTAGATTGGCTTAGTTGCACAGGAAAACTTCTATTCCTGTGTTTATCTGCATGATTGTGTCAATTGGGGAGCTTGCAGAGTGGCAAAGCATGTAGTAAAAGAATTGTTGAGAGCTGATTCCTAGTTCTCTCAGTGCATCTCTGGTAACTGAGGCTATACGGATGATAATAGGAAGTGAAAGTGTGGGGCAAGATGTAGTCTCTATCTGATACAATGAAAACAAAAATCAAAAGTTCTACCATGTCAAATATGCAGTTCATTATTCTATTTTCTTTGTTCATTATGTGACCATTACTTATTAAAAAGTCATGAAAATTTTGTTGTGAATAAACTGTTTTTTAATGATGTTTCTCACTGCATTGCTAATTTCAAAGATGCGTTTTTTTCAGCTTTTCTGTACATGGGATGCTGACTTTCAGGACAGGAAATGGAGACATACAAAGGGAGAAACAAGGGTACTCTGTGATTCTCTTGCTTAGTGCTTAGATATGTAGGACCTGATGTTTTGGAGAACTTAAATAACATAAGATCATATTTTATATCTTCTTTGTAAGTTCATACTTAAATCTGAATGCAGAGTCTCTAAATGAGGAGAACATACGATACCTATTTAGTTTAAGTGACTTTCATCAGTCTTTCATCAGATTGAAGTCCTTCTGACAGAAGAGTAGAGTTCAGTTTCCCAGGGCAGCCTTCTGTTACACGCTGTAAGGCCATCCTCTCCTTTCCTGCTGTCCATGGGTCTTTTTACAACATACACTTCAACTTCAGAAAAACTGTGTAGGATTCTGTAGACCAGCAAATGTTAAATGAGCTATAGTCCAATCTCTCTTGAGAAAATCAGTCATGAGCTTAACCTCCCAAGGTAGAGCTCCACATGGACCTTTAGGGTTTTTTAGAATGTATTTCAAAGCAGGGGTGTTTACACATCACTTATTGCTGGGTAGAATTCGTAATTTTAATAGAAAACATGTCTGGGTGAATGTTTTCAATATGGAGGAATATGATCACTGAAATAAGGTGTCTGAACAAGGTCAGACCGGGAGTGTGTGTCTTCTGCATTCTGATCTCTGACAGCAGCCAGTGGGGACAGGATCTCCCATTTTCTGTCTGACACTTGACACTACTACTGTAAGTTTTACAGGATAGAAGCTTTTTTATGCAAGAATGTTCCTGAATATAGATGTAGACTGAACTACTTTTCAAGTGTTAGTGTCTTTGGCCCCTGAAGAAGGTTAGCCATCAACAAACATACTGCTTCTCTCTCCTGCCAAATTTTTTGTGTGAAAGGTACTGCACTGCCATCTGCTAAAAAAGGGGCTGGTGTACAGCTGTGGCTTCTTGCTGTCTGTTTCCATCACTGCTGTCTCTGGACACGTAAGACCAAGATGCTTTTGTACACACTTAGGCCATCTTTCACAACCTTATGGATGCAACTACTGCTTCTGTTCTATGATGAGGCTCTGAAGTGATCTTGATATAAAACGTTGCTATATAGATAGATGCACACGAGTGAATAGCTCACCACCAGTCACCTGCCATTCAGTTTTGCCACTTTGAGGAGCGGGAGGGAGAGGGTGTGAATCCCAGAGGACTCTGCCGTCACTTGCATTTTGTTTCCATTTTTTCTTGTCAGCTAGTCCTTCTCATCTTATGAGCCTAGAAGGCAGCTGTTGTCTCTTCTCCAGCTTGCAGGTGAATACACCTCTTTGCTCCCAGACCTGGTGGTCTTGTCTATGGACACAGAGTTGAATGAGTTGGTAAGACTTCAGTGCCAGTTTAGGAAGTTGAACTAGTTTATCTGGGAAACTATTTAAGAAAAAAAATAATCCTTTTTCTTCCAATTGTGTAAACTGAGGCAATCTACCTAGTGATTGGAATCCTATTCAGGGGAGTGAGACCGTGGTTGTTATGAGATGATGGTGCCAGTCTGGACCATTGCTATAAAATCTGGCATTGCAGCTTAGGCTTTTCTCCTGCTGTGTGTTCCCTGCATCCACCCTAGATCTACAGATTTCTGCAGCTACAGGTTGAGTAGATTATTGAGCTGTTTGGGGAAGTGAGAGGAAGCAGGAACTGATCAATGGAAAAGTGAGCTTCATTATGACTAGATCTGCATCAGGGAAGAGAAGAATAATATGAATAATGCTTTCCACAGCAGTCTAGAGACACATCAGATTAAGCATAACATGAGACAGCACCTTATGCCTTGTTACTCATCGTTGCCCAGCCGTTGTGATGCTGACAAGTGCTTTTCCACCTCATCTGGTGCACCTGTGAATATGTAACATATTTCCTTTAGAATTCTTTTTCTTTACGTGGGTCTTCTATTTCATAGTGTCATCTTCATCTTTTGCTTTGTACAGCTTGAGGAGCACTGATGCTACACTGCCCAGCCAGCTTCAAGCAGTTTTCAGTTCCTTCTGTTTGCCTTAGCAATTCATCTGAAGCTGTACCCTCCTCAACTTCAAGAGCTTTTTTATTTTCTTCCTGTCTTTTGAGTGAGAAAGATGGTGCTCTTGGTTTCTGGAACTGTTCCTGGAGTAGTGGATCACTGCACAGATAGATGCTAAGTTGTGTTTTCCAGAGGACAGTTGGGAACAACTCCAAACAGTTCAGGCGGACCCTACTTTGGGGAGAATTCTTCAAAAGACGATGGGAGAAGTTCCAACATGAACTGTCTTTCACCAAAGTTGAAGGCAGAGTACTCTGGGAATAGGCTCTCTGAGAACTGGGGAGCTGGGAGGAGGGGTAGAAGCGATTAGGTTCACTGTGTCTTCCTAAGGGAGGGTACCTTCTTGAAAACCTCTGCTTTCCAGGGGGCTGTGCCTATTGGCATCCACCTGGAACTTCCAGGTATTTGTACAGAGATCTCTGCACAGTGTTCCCCACAGCCTCTAGTTCCAAGAACATACTGCACAGGATCTGGTGTCTGCCCAGTACTGGAAGGGCTTTGGGTCCAGTATTATAATGTGAATGCACGCTGCTGAAGAAGTGCATTTCACTGACTGGGAGCTTCTGTGATGGGCTGGCTTCTCTGCGGTGGAGTAAGATTTACAACACACCCATGCTAAATATTTACTTAAAGTGGGGCTGTGGAAAGGGAAAAGAGCATGCGGATGTGTTCACTGACAAACACAGGGTCTGAAGAAGTGTGGAAAGCTAAGACTTCACTCACTTTGGAGAGTGTGCTGGGTTTCAGCTATAATTAACATTGGTGAATACAAAATTGTTGCATGTACACCACAATTATTTGTTTAGAATTGAAGCGTATTCTGCTGGTTTTAGCATTAGAAATTTTTAAGTTAAGACTTTGGATCAGTTTCTAGGAATTGCTGGCTTTTTCAGGTCAAAATTGTGTTAAAATAATGCATTTGTTTTGGATTTTGCAGATTGCCTTCATGACCTTGACTCTGTTTCCTATCCGACTCTTTTTTGCTGCGTTTATGATGTTGCTGGCCTGGCCCTTTGCATTCGTTGCTTCAATGGGATCTGATGAGCAAGAGCTTGAAAAGCCCCTCTCCGGGTGGCGAAAGTGAGTCACTGGTGTGGTGAAATATTGAGAGAATCATTACTTAGTTCAGCAGTTTGAAATAGATAAGATTGGAAATAGCTGATAGCTGCCCCACAGACCTGCTTTTCTCTTCAAAAGAAAACTATAAAAATTATTATTTAAACACTTTTCTTGGATGGGAAGCTAAAAATACCTCAACTGTTTGATTTACCAGGTAACCTTTATTGAGAATGTAGCATGAAGCTTCATTGTGACATTCTTCAACTTCAGTTATTCCCATAATGTCAAATTCTTGTTATGAAGACTGACACTATGGAATGTGCAAAGATTTCATTATTCTAAATTGTTGTTTTAAACCTTGTGATGAATTGACAAAACTTCTGTTGATTCTCTGAGGTCTTGCCCCATGCTTTAGTGCTTATTAATAAGTATCCCCTTGCTTTGATATTGGAATGCTAATTAAGGTAGAATGTAAGGCAGTGTTCACCCATCCATGAAAACTGCTGTTTGAGGAGCAAGAGAGGAGGAGTGTATCACCTCCTCTTAGACAACTTTAAAATTAGAAGCTGGCACTAGTATGAGGGAAGCTGATTGTATTTTGAATCACAAGATGGAAGGAGAGTGAGAACCACAGAGGCATGTCATGTTACATTTAATTTCAAATGGTATCAGTGTAATAGCTAAAGGAATAATGGACTGCCTTCAACCTTGCATACAGCTATTTTGAAGCTTTTTAAATTCTTCCTCTCCCATTTCATCTGGTTTTTGGTCTCGCTCCACTCTTTAGTCTTCAATCCCTGTGTGTATAACAATTTGTGATATTTGGTTTTTGCACTGTGTTGGTTCAAAAGAAATGTTTCTCTTTTCATGACTGTCAGACAGCTTAAAAAGCAAGCAAACAAAACTCCAAAACACTTTAGGATGAGATGGGGGGAAAAGGAAGAAAGTAAAATATTTCCAGAGCTCCCCAGATGTGTTCTGTAGATATTCCCATGCTTGAGAATCTCTGCCTATGTTTTTCCACTGTTTTGTTTGGGTAACCTTGAACCCAAGGATCAGCATTGTTGCATTCTAGCAATATCCTAATAGCATTTTTCAGGACTTGGTTTATTAGAGCTTTTTTGGTGTTACTAGAAATCGTTATTATACAATGTATAGAAGAAACTCAACAGTCATAGTTGAATCAAAATTAATTTAGTGATAAAATAAATGGCTATCTTACTGTCATTAAAAAGCATTCATATTCAGGCATGAAATGAAGTTGAATGGCATCTTACCTTGAAAGTGGTCTTAAATCTGCTGAGAGCACTACGTAGAGCTTTTTTTCTCCTGCTCTGTTCAAGCAGCATGTCCTGTCTGTACTTTTGTCATGCTTATAAAGTGGTTTTTTTTTTTTGTAATGTTTTTCTTTTCATTATTTTAAGATGATCCTGTGGCAGTATAACTGTTTTCTCAACTTTTTACAGGGTAGTGGATATTTTGCTGAAAGCAATCATGAGAATGATGTGGCTTGCTGGTGGATTCCATTGGATAAATGTAAAAGGCAGACAGGCATTGCCAGCGGAAGCAGCAATATTAACTGTGGCTCCCCATTCTTCCTACTTTGATGCCATCCCAGTAACTATGACCTTCGCCTCCATTGTGATGAAAGCCGAAAGCAAAGATATTCCTGTTTGGGGAAGTAAGTTGGCAGATAATTTTTTCAAGAACAATTAAAAATGATTACTTAGGAAGTTCACTGGTTGTGTATGAAAAAGCTGTAATACATGGTGAGAATTTTTTTTTTAACTGGTCTACCTTGAATATCAATAGAAAAAATCAGGGGATGTTTGGTTTTTTCCATTTTTCCAAAATTGAATCACTGTACAAAGTCAAACCAGTCCTACGGAGCTCATGGTTAAATTTGCACTGAAATTTTAAGCTTTTAAGACCTAATAAATAGAAAAGCAAGTTAGGATGGGGCTATACAAGCAAACGGTGAGACTATAGAGAAAGTCCACCAACACTTCTTTCTTGGTGTGAGTTGGGGTGCCATCCCAAAAATGTGTTTAAGGAATGTTGCCTGGTCTGAATAGCACCCTGCCTTGAGGCAGTGCTGCTAATCCTTCATGCATCAATAAGTTTGTTTCAGCCAGGGTGTGAGAGACAAGCAAGAGCAGATTGTTGTCCACTCAGATTTAAGCAATGCAGATGATGCCCAAGTCAATACTGCTTGAATACTGTATTCGGAATTACCATTGTAGATACTCACAAAGGCTTGGTACAAACCTGTGATTTTTGGTGCAGTTGTGCCAAAAAACCCCAAACAACCAAACCACCACCAAAAAAATCCAACAAGCATAAGCTTTTAGGCTTGTAGACTTCTAACCAAAGTCTTTGTGCAAGCATTTTGGAGAAACCTACCGTGTTGTGTCTAGGCATCAGCAGAGTTCAAAGATGCTTCCTGTGTCTCATTGAGTAGATTTAAAGTGTAGTATAAAAGGGCAAAAGGTTTTACTTTGGCCTTGGATAGGGGCTTTAATTTAAAAGTTTGTACAGAAACTTTGAGTTCTTTGCGGAGTGGAATCAGGCTGTTGGTATTAACATCCTCCTAAAATTTCATTAGACGATGTGGTTAAAGGACATGTTCAAACATGAGACATGGCCACAAATGCTGAATGGTTACACCTGGAAGCTTTGTGTAGGGAATCTCATGGTATAAAGATCTCTCTGTATCAAGTAAAGTTCAGGCCAGAACTGTAGCTGTATCTCGAATTTCATTGAATATCTGACTAATAGAGTTTAGTAAAAGTTTGTGGCAGTGACAAAATTTGTGTAAAAATGAATAGAAGCTTTGAACAAAAAGGGTGTAGATATGTGGTTTTAAAAACAAATGTGTGCAAACAAGTTTAGTGTGAAACCAAAAAGAAATTGAACTCTGTTGTCAATACTGAAAGAAGATTCTTTGTGAAACAGTATGTTGACACTCCTGCACAGTATGGGCATATCCAAGCTTGGGCTTTAGGAGCAGTCCAGCTATAGAAGCAGGGGTAGATTTCTTTTCTTTCTCAGCTGACTCAATTGTCTGTTTAATAATTGCTAGCTCAGCAAAATGAAGTAGTCCATGTGGAGCTCTTCTTTATTTACAGCTGGACTGTTTGGAGGGCCCAAACTGTATGAGGTAACTCCAGGCCATGTTGTGTTTAGTGAAATGTGATGAAACAGCAGAATGGCTTTTGACAGAATGCAATAAAAGCTGTTGAATTATCCCACATAATAGATTCAGTGGAGACTAGTGGGAAAGCCTGAGAAGATCCTGTAGGGTATGGAGGATGTAGCACAACTAATGCATATTGAGTAGTTAGTTCAAACTATTTCCTGTATACCTAATTTAATTTTAAGGTAACTTTTAAAGGATTCAATTGAAAGTCTAAACTTACAATAAATTATTAAAATTATTGAGTGGATTTCATTCATGTGTGAGAAAAACCAATTACAGAAAACCCAGAAAACTGCATATAACGATTTGATTGAATATTACTGGAATGTACAGTGTAGTCAAGTAAATGAATATTTTGTCCTGTATGTCTCTATTCACGTTGTCATGCAGCTACCAAAATTATGTAGTCCCTTATGAAGTGTTCAGAAAAATGCCATGGAAAAGATGTATAGCAAAGGTGGTAACTGGGATTCGGAGTTCAAAAAACTTTTTTTGTTTTTAGAGGAATGCTTTCATATGAGCAACATTAATTACAGCAGTTTGTGTTATTATAGTAAATGGACCTTAACAGAGAGGTAAGTAATTACTGTAATGATTAGTTAGCCTTAAAATTTAGTGAAAACTTTCCAGTGGAGTGAAGTTGTGATTTTTATTTTTCTTTCTTTCACTGCTTGAAAGAGGTTTTCTGTGAAGCACATGGTACTCATTGTCCTCTCCTTCTTTATTGTAGCATTCCAATGTTATTTACACTTCTCTACATATATGCACACCAATATGTATTGCATGTTATTGGACCACTGGTATTTCTCATATGCTATCTTTGAAAAGGTGGTAATGTTTTTCTTGGATTGCATGTTGATTTGTCAACACTTCAGACACTCATCTGGAATTTATCCCAGAGAGATCAGAACTGTGTTGTACGTTCTTCAGTTATGTAAATCTTGCAAACCTGTTGTACCATCTCCAGTGAAGTTTTGGAGCCAGGCTTTGATAATCCTAACCTTGTGATCTCTTCATTGAGTCTTGTTAATGGTCATTCAGAATCTTCTGTGAAGCTTTGAATAAAGTACATTCATTTAACTCTGAGCAGGTGTCAGCATGTTAAGAAAAAAAAAGTCAGCACAGGAAATTTGATGATAACTTCCAAGAATGAGGACTTTGGATGAAGAGTAGATTTTCATACAGAATATCCAAATATAAACAAGTTGGCTTTTTGATCTAGTGACATTGTTTATCAGGTCATTGTATGTTGTGTACCAGGGAGATCGGGTGCTTTAGCAGGCACAAAAAAGATCTGATTGTTAACTCTTTACCAAGATTGGTTCCAAAAGTACTTTATTTGGTTTCTGGATCAGCCTGTATTACTGTACTGTTAGTTTGCCAGTCATGGAATATTAATCTGTTGATTCACTTATAAGTCCAGATGATTACAAACTTATTTTTTATGAGATTGGAAGTATTACACAAGTGTGTTTGTGTATGAGTAGTTTATTGCTTTCTGACTTGAAAGTCAGCTCTCCTGGACTACAAAGTCCAGTTTCAGAGGCAGTTTTAAGTCTTGTGACTCTTTCAGACAACTTCCTTCTTTTTAGATAAACAAAGACAATAAAAAACAAATTAAAAATGCTCTTTTGCTCTGACAGACGAGTTATGACCTCTGCAGTTAATGGTCAGTAATGAAGAAAATTGCCCACTTGGCACACATACTAGGTTAACAAACTCTGGGGAGGAACTGCTTGTCCAAATATAAATGAGATTTCAACAATCATCAAAACCACATCGGTATCTGGTAAGTAGAGAATGCTGGAACATCACTATGAAGCTGAAGAAGGACATGGATTTCTGCACAATGGCTTTCCAAATGACATCTAGGGATTTGTCTCACCTTACATGGGCTGAAGAGGTTAGATCAGTTCATTCACCAGCACAGGACCTTAAAGTTTACTGTTTAATCTACTGGACCCCATTTCATGTCAGAACAAGCTCTTTGTGTAGATTTTGGATAGTTACACTTTGCTGCCTTCTTTTTGTCTGGTAAATCCAAACCTGGATAAAAATTATTTTTCCTTGCTGAAGTGGTCAGTGCTACTGCAGAAATACTCTAAAAAAATATGAACGAAAAGGGATTTGTCAGTAAGGTGGGGATTTTTTTGGACAGCTTTTGTGAATAAAACATCTTCTGGGCTCTGAACTTTAAAAACCTAAATTTAAGGTGATAAGCTCTTTAACCTTAAAACAACTTCTCAACATCTGTAACATCACCCTCTGAAAAAGAGAGAAAGTTGGTACATGTAAAATGAATGGGGGGAATATGTTATCTTAAGTTTATAAAGGGGAAGGAGGTCATTTGTACTTGGCAGAATATAGAAGAGCAGTAGAGTAAGGGAGAATCCTACTGTGCTGGAAAAACTGTCAGTTCTGTTGTGGGCAGTTTTTTTCCACATCTAGTAAATTTACTCTTTTTTTTGTCTGTTTGTTCAAGCTCATCTTTGGAGACGGTTTTATAGACCTATTTTGAGCATCCTGACTAAAAGACAAGAAATAAGTAATTCAGAGGGAAATACTAATGCTGTGGTAGCTGGATATGTTTTCATCTGAGAATTTAAAAGATGTCAAATTACTTATTCATCAGCTCTGTTATGCAACCTAATCTACCAGTCATCCATCCAAATTGCTTCTTCCCTTCCCCTCCAACCTTCCAAAGCACACAAGGAAGAGAACCAGTGGTAGACCCATAGCTCTTCAGTGAGGATCTCACATTTAAATACTTCTGAGATTCATCAAAATGGTACTTAGACCCTTTTCGGAAAAACCTGCTGTAAGGTAAAGGCACCACAGATTTCTTTTCTTTATATGCTGTAAATCAGCACCTTAAACACTGTTAAGGTCACCCCCTTGAATGCCAATATCTTGTGCTATGTTGGCATTGTAGCCTGCCTTGAGTTTGCAAATTCCTTATGTTTGAGGAGCATCTTGAGATTACTGCTTATCCGTTTCATCCTCTCCTTTAAAACCTCTGTTTCAAAATCTAGTGTTTCCTTCAGGTTGTGGGCACCCATATAGTCCTGCAATATTTCAGCCCTCACTGGAGCTCTTTTGGAGAGACTTAAAATAATTACAGTCACGTGTGTTATGGGAATGCTTTTATTGTTTGGGTTGGAATCCTGGACTTGCTGGATCTTATTTTTTTTTAACCATATAATCAGAAACAATTACTTCTCATTTAAACTGCTGCTGAAATGCCTCTATCACCATCACTTTTTAAGCATGCTTGTTAATATAGTTTATGGAAGTTACAAACTGCAGTATACAGAAAACCTGCAAACCACTACAACTGTCTTAATAAAATGCTTTTTAGACTGGCAGCAGAAAGTTAAAATATACAGCCATGCCTTCATACAGGTATTGCAGGTGTGACAGCAAACAGCAGTCTTTGCGATGTGAAAAGGGTCTTTGTCCCTCAAGAAGTCCTTAGAGAAAATAGATGACATGTTGAAAGACCAACCCAAATACCATGGAATTTGCTTCTGTTATAGCTAAAGATTATTTACCTTCCACTACAGACTTCTCCTTGTTATACAGACAGGAGGAAGGAGTGTTTCCTGCCTTCCTCTTTGGAAACAGGGAGAAGAACTTTCCCATTAACTGCCTCTATACCAGGAATACTTGGTATCCGTTCTGTCAGGTGGTCTATCTGCGAAGCATTTCATCAAACTCACTATTGTTACTCTAATAGACTTCCACTAACTTTACAAATCTTGTGTAGAGTACCATGATGACAATAACACTTTTTATAAGAACAATGTGACTCCAAGTGTAAAAGATCCAAATTCTGGTTGGCTTCAGTTTTGTACATTGATATAACTTTGTGTATTTGATGTATTGGTTTTGATTTTTTTTCTCATTTTTGAGGTCTCTTGTATCCATATACACAGGAAGCCATATTATTCTGGAACCCTAATGGTTTTTTTCCTTTAGCCCTCAGAAGACTTCTGAACCCCTTGCAGATTTCATTTCTTCTTTCTCTCCAAAAAAACGGTAGTTTTCGTATTAGTTATTACTTTGTTAGAAAAGGTGTGAGTTCCGAACTTTGTGAGCATGCTCATTTGAGTAAGGCAACTCTTAAAACTAAGCCCAAGATGCTGCTTTTCAAGCTTTAACTTTCATGTTTTTGTAACCCTTAAGTACAGAATGCATAAGAGGACAACTGCTGTTAGAACAAAAATCTGTATTTTTTCCTATAGTTGGAAAAAACAGGCAGTAAATACTGGATAGTGGATATTCCATGCAAATCTCCTCTATTAAACAGCCTACCTTCTTGTTAAATGCAAACAAAGCCAGTTGTACTGGCTCTGTAGGCTGCCACATCAGCCTACCAGGGGAACATATTTGATTGGGTTTTTTGTTCTTTGAAAGGGTGGCCAAGTAGAAGCCTCAGGTTCAGCATTCTCTACTCTTGCAGCAGATAGAATCATAGAATTGTCCAGGTTGAAAGGATCCTCTGAGACCAAGTCCAACCGTCAACGCTGCCAAAGCCATCGCTAAATTATGTCCCGAAGCACCACATTTTTTAAATGCCTCCAGGGATGGTGATCCCATCACTTCCCTGAGCAGCCTTTTCCAATGCTTGATAAGCCTTTCAGTGTAAAAAATTTTTCCTAATATCCATCCTAAAGCTCCCTAAGCTTGAGGCCATTTGCTCTTGTCCTGTCACTTCTTAATTGGGAAAAGAGGCCAACACCCACCTCTCTGCAACCTCCTTTCAGATAGTTGTAGAGAGTTATAAGGTCTCCCCTGAACTTTCTTTTCTCCAGACTAAACCTGTGTTTGATGCTGCTTCTACAGTGGTGAGAATGTAACTTCCTATTCAAAAATGGGGGGGGGGGGAGTACATTTTGGAAAAAGAGTATTTAGTGCCACATTACCATTCTGTTGTTTTTTGTGTTCTCCGATGCCTTATAGACCAGTGGTGATAGATAGTGGCCAGTATAGATTTATCTACTATATGGTTTTAACTGTCAAGCATAATTTAAATGATTTTTATCATACGTTGGATGCTAAATAATATTTCATGTCTTGATTCGAAACGAGGTTTCTTCACCTGTATTTGCCTGCAAATAGAGAGGTGAAATACATCTAGTTATTTATCCCCCCCATCCTCCTGCACCTGCTGTTATCCTGAGAAGTTCATTGACACCAATTGTATGTGTTCAGCTAATCAGAAAGAAACATTTTTTTTGCTTATGCATCAGCTGGTGCTAGAAATAATTGTATGGGAGTTACGGCTCTAACAACAGTTGGAGCTATCACCCTGCAATTAATTACAGCAATAGTGAATTTTTGCAAGCTTTCTTAAAAAAATGTTGTTTCGTGTTAGTGCGACTTCCCATTGGTTAACATATCTGTGGCATTTTGGCTGCCTGCAAGTCAAAGGTTTTGATGAATTACTAGCAGTATTGTTTAGGCACCTGCCTAAGAAGGTGAAGTACAGTATGTGTCACCTGTCCAGGACTGCTTGTAATGAGCTGAAACTGGGGAGGAGAGTGACTACATCAAGTAGGACTGACACTGATGTACAAAAAGCTGGAATAATGACACTGGCAATATTGTGAATTGAGGGATTGCCTGCCAATCGCCCACTAGAATTTATAATATAAGGGTAGTTTTAATGGAGTGAGAGGATATAGGCAAGCACATCTTTCAGCATGTCTGAAGAGTTGAGGTACTGTCTTAACTACCTGATGACAGTCCATCTTGGACAGTTAAATTGATCAGCAGAGAAGGTTAAGATCATGTTCTGTTTATGAATCATATTGCACAGTTCTGCTTTTTTCCTGTAGTTGCTCAGTATGGCAGCTGTCTGAAGCATTTTCATGCGTTCTGCTTTTTGCTCCTGCCCTGACTTTGCTCAAGTCCTGCCTATTCCTTGCATCAGGTACTGCCTTCCAGTACTGTCCCCAGCATTCTCTGTGTTTCAGCTTGACTTCTGACCTCAGTCTCATCTTGTCCACCTATTTGGTATGTTTCTCAGTTTCTCTTTACAGACCTTTGGCCCTGCTCCTGACTATTTCTTGCACAGATCAACTTCATACAGCCTTTGAATTTTCAGATTCCCTTCAATTTACTGAACATGAAAAAATGTGGTGAGAGTAAAGGTCTGTGTTTAAAAGTGGTTATAAAAAGAGTATATGAGGAAAGGCAATTACAGAACTAACCTCTGTCTGTACTTTCAGCTTCTTACTCATAGCTGAAAGTTTCAGTTTCCCTTTAATTGTTGCAGTTTCCCTTTAATTGTTGGACATGGCCACTAAGGGGCCTGGAAGTTGGTGTCTTACAGTATCTTAAGTTACTGTTTAATGTTAAAACAAGAATTCAATCAGCTTTTTAGTCTGATTCCTAAGGAAGTAAAATTTGATGTGATGGGTTGAAATAGTGATGGCTTCACACATATTTGAAAGAAAGCTGATGGTTTAAAAGATACTAAGTTCTGCAAGCTGCATGAAAGTAGCATCTGAACAAAGCGGGGGGGGGGGGGAAGAATCACCTTATAGCCTGTTTTGGATGTATCGTAAATTGAACAGGCGGGACAAATCCATAGGAACAAGCTTTCAGTTGTCTGGTTTTTTGTCAGTATACTGTAATAGTTTCTTTGCGTGTGGGTGTGTTGCTGTTTGTGGTGGTATCCATTTATAAGATAACATGCAGTGTGTTATTTTGGAGCTACATTGCACTAGCTTCCTTTGGGGAAGTTTGTAACAGTAAAGCTCCCTGGTTAACACTTCTTGCCTGTCCAGTTTCCAGATACAGATTACATTAGTAGTTAGAGACTCAAAATTGGTAAGTTGTGTATAGACTGTTTCAGTCATACTGCTCTAAGGAAAATCTATAGGCTTGCTTAATTTAATGTCTTCTAAAGAAGACCCTACTTGCAGCATATCCTCAGATAAGAGCCTCAGAGCTCTGGAATTATCTTGTTTGTTCCTTGGCCTGAAGTAACATGAATTCCATCATTTGAGACTAATGTAGAAGAAACTTCAGGGTGAAGGCTGAGGATGTTTGAGTCCTTTTTGCTTTCTTTCACTTGATAATGTTGCTTTTGCTACAGGATAGTAATTTGCAGCAGTAGGGTAAAACTCAGAACTAGCATCACTAACAAACCAAACACATGGTTATGAAACCAGGTATGGTTTCCTTTTTATTTTTTATTGCTTGTTCTGGTTTTTTGTTTGTTTGGTTTTTTCTATTTTTTATGTATGGTTGTTTTGTAGTTTGTTCCGGGTGGGGTTTTCTTTGTTTTGTTTTTATTTGGTTGGGGTTGTTTTTTTTTTTACCTTCCCACAGCAGTAAACCCAGCCTGGCCCATGATGATCTTTGTTCCCCCAGCAAGCGTTGTTCTATGGATATTGTCTAAGAGCAGGCGTGCAGGAAGAAATGCAAGACTATGGTAGCCAGTGTGGTAACACCAGAACCAGCAGCTTTTGCTGACTACAGGACTACAATTCCTTACACTATTTTTTTTTCTTCACACTTTAAGCACTGGCTGATCCATTAATGCAGCAAGTCTGTCCTTGACAAAAGAAGATTATACAACTAGTGTCAGCAAACTCATCTCATGGTGGTTGGAAATATCAAAACTATTTTATATTTGCATTTGAGCAGATAAAATAGCAAATGATGACTCTTGAACCCGTACTTGAAGACAACCTGCTAAAATAAAAGTGTGAAATAATATATTTGAAGATGCTTCTCTTGTAGCACTTCTTGACACTGCAAAAGAGTTGTATATGCTGCCCACAAATTAGTAAAGTGGGCATCTGTGTCCTTCTGACAGTCATATATGGAGAAGATACTGTGGATTGATTTCTGATTTTTGCTTATGCTCACTTTGTGTCTGGCTATGTGTAAGAGGTTTTCCACTGGGTCAGGAAAAGGCTGCCTGAGACCTGATTCATGTAATACGAGGAACAGGCAAACAGGTGACAGCTCAGAAAATAAGCATGCTTTTTCTTTTGATGATGCTTATTCCCAGAAAAGGTAACACAATCTGTGTACAGAATAGCTTTGGTGTACCTTGAGTGAAGCTGGGATGTCCCAGAAGACAAAAGCTCTAAAGACAGTGGTAGTTTTGTCCACAAGATGTCTTCTGGAAGCACTTGCGCGGGGAGATTCCTGCTACTTTGCTAGATTGAGGATGACTATAGAGTTTGTGATTTTTGTGGTAGGAAGAAATGGCCTATAGTCAGCCACAGCTGCTTTGTTTCAGAAAGCCATGCATAATACGTACAATCATGTTTTAAATTATCTGTGATGTATGTGTGTTGGTCTATTAAAAATTGAACAAGTACAAAGTGCCAAAATTGTGAAAATGGCTTTCCTCAGAGGAATTAATGAAAAAGTTTCAATGAAACTGCTGTAACTCAGCTTAGCATTTAAGTTTGCAGCGTAATATAGTAATGTAGTAACGTAATTATGCACTCATAACAAAGTTCTTGTTCAGAAGACTACCGGGCAAAAAATCATCTTCAGTCAAAGGGGAAATAAAGACTGGTTTGCTTGTTTTTGTTTTCTTTCCTCTTCAGCTCTAATCAAATACATCCGACCAGTATTTGTATCTCGCTCAGACCAGGATTCTCGCAGGAAAACTGTTGAAGAGATTAAGAGACGTGCTCAGTCTGATGGTAAATGGCCACAGGTACTGTATACTACTCCTGTGTGACGGATGGTATTTGGCATTTCCAGGCTTTGGATGTGCAGTTTACTTTTTTCCTTGTGGGATCCTTTAGATGTTGGGGGGGCAGGTGGGCGGGCTTTCCCAGCCCGCTCTAGAAGATACAGTGTAGGGTTCTTATCTGAACAAAACACTAGCTTTTCATCGCAATATGTTTCAAGTGGTGACTGGGTAAGTACATGGGAAGACAGCTCTATTTACTGATAATAAATGGACAGAACACAGAAGATTTAGAAAAATCTCTGAGAAAAAAATGATCAGGTGCTCAGCAGAGTACCTGGGGGAGTAATGTGTGCTCTTGCTGTTCTTGAGATTTTGGTATACTGTCATTGTTGGAGATGCAATACTGGCCAAGACAGCCCAAGCAATTCACATGTTCCAATAAATGGAGTCCACCTCTACTGGACCACATGATGAAAATGAATATGTGTCTCAGGGTTTTTTCTGCACCTGAAATGTGTCTATTTATAATGTGCTTTGGAAGAGAGTAATAGGAAGGAAGGGATGATTACCTAAAGTCTCAATTTTCTAGAAGCATGTGATTGTTTTGAAAACTTGAAGTATGCTTCTTGTGAATTTTTGAGATTAAGATACAGTATGTCTTTTATGATGTTGTTGCTACTATGGTGGTTATGTCCATGTACTGGGCTACAAAAACATTATAAACAGTTATATAAACAGGTGGTACATAGCTTTCACAGCATGTCTTTCATGATTTTCATCAATAGATTTAGCACTTTTCTAAAGTAAAATAAGTAAAAATATTTACTTTTTAAAAGAAAGTGTGTTGCAGAGCTGAAATTATTTCCAGAATATCTAGCAAGCTAGTACCAGAGGGGCCAATAAAACTAGTAATGTCAATTCTAGTCCATTGCTTTGTGCCCTTATCCATATTTGTTTCCTTGAAATGTCTTGTTTTATAACTCAACAAAATTATTTTTTTATTTTTTTTACAATCTAACCTCATCATCTGAATACAGTTCAACTTGAGCATTTTTGCCTCATTAAAATTCAGTTTAGATATTTCCAGCCTCTGTCATTCTGACATCTGTGCCAGAATATGCCAAGTAATAAATGCAAAAAGAAAATACGTCTTCCTTTTCTTAGCCTGTACATGTAGCTTGGGAGCAGGGATTTCATTTTGGTGCAAAACAGCGTATTATATTTTTACCAGGACCAAAACCTTTTGTGAAAATTCTCTTGTACTCACAAGTGTTTCTGTTCACTGTCAATGTTCCAGTAGAAAAGAATTATTATCAAAGGTCAAGAAAGAGGCAAATTCACAGATAAAGAAAAATATTTTTACTATTAGGACAGAACTTAACTTCTTTATTGAACACTATTTTCTTTTATTTTTTTTCACTCTAACTGAACTGCTTTTCCCTGGAAACTTTTTTGCTATAATCAGTTAATGTTAGCTTTGAAAAGATGTGTTTTTAAATAAGTCCACATTGAAAGAGTTCTTAAAAGTCAACTTTTTTTTTACTTCAAGATAATGATATTCCCAGAAGGCACTTGCACAAACCGATCCTGTCTAATTACATTCAAGCCTGGTAGGTATGATGCTCATTTCCCTGTTCTCTACAGAATGTTCATGTATCTTCATTTTCTGAAATACCACTTGCATTGTAATTTGCTTGCTGTTGCAGAAGTTGAATTAAAAATCTTGCAGTAGCGTGGTATTGGAATAAAATTTTTCTGATGCTACAAAAGGATTGTAGTTCCAATGTTGAGCAAAACATTTTAGATAATTCAGGTTTTTTCTTTGCTTCTGAGATGTATGTGATCTAGAGGACTAATGTTTCTTACTGGGTTTGTGGTTGTCTTTTTTTCTTGCCCCCTCCATTTCCTATTTTGAGTCTGTCATGCAGCCTTCGGTTACATTAAGCTTTACAGTGTATCGGTGTGTATCTATTTCAGGCTGCTGCAGCATTTGTTGCTGTGTTGTATGGGGCTGATTCCAACTCTTTTGTTGAGTTGCATTCTGGTGAAGATCACAAGAATCTTGCCAGTATAGCACTGTTACAGAGGCGTTCTTTTTTTTTTTTTTTTACAATATATTTTTATTTAACATCTACATTTTAAGCTTTTTTCAGTTAGTATCCCCCTTTCAGTCTATCAGATTAGCAGAAGGTATAACACTGAACGTTGTTGCAGCTGTGAACTGCAGTTACAGTAGGGAGAAATGCCAACACTGCAGTGAGCCAACAATGTTCAGTGTAAACCTGCAGGTAGGGAAATGGTGAACAGGGAGGCTCCAGTGAGCAAAGCAGTTGTGAATGTGGTTTTTGACTCTTCCTAGGTTTCTTCTAGCTTATTGTGTTCTGGTCTCACTGTGTCTTGTATTTTGTGTTGCTTACAACTTGCATATCGCTCTTAGAATATTGTACAATGAGTCAGCGTTGTGATTCCTTGCACTGATTCATTTGGCTGAAAGAATCTCAGTACTGTCTCCTGAGCAAACATTCAGAAAGCTTTTCTTCCTCCCCTCTCAGCTCTTACCTTTTTAGTTGAATGAGTGGCGATTAGGAGAACATCTGCTTCTTTTGCTCTTTACTCTCCCTCTCTTTCTCTCTCCACCTGAATCCTGACCATGCTTTCAAAACCAGTCTCAATCCTTCATTAAAGCCCTGATTTCCTGCCCTCCCTCTGTGCCATAGACATTCCAGGCACCATATACTTTCTGCCTCAAATTCCCGCTCTGTCTTCCTCTCCTCTGGTATAGTACATGCTGCTGTCTGCCTCTTGACTGTCCCACTTTCCTACTGAAACCTGCTTCTCTATCCATCCAGCTTCCCAGAAATCCTTTACCTCACAATTCTTCACTTACATCGAATTACTTTAGGTCTCTATTAAAATAACTGCTTTCAGGATGCCTTTCCCCATTCTACTCCTGTGATCTATGCTCCTTGCTCTTACTACGTGGTTTTTTGGTTTTGTGTTTGTGCAAGCTAGTCATACAGGGGAAGCTAGTCTAGTTCTGTTTAAATGGTGTTGTCATCTACCACTCAGATTTTGTCATCTTTGGATTCTTTCAAAAGTTGCTTAGGCTATCATTCTTGGAGACTGAATAGAAAGTACCCCTGGGCCAAGAACAAAATCTCTGCAGGCTCCCATTCAGACAACCTTCATTTAAAGATGTTTATACTTCATCGGCGGTTATTTCTGGGCAATTATTCTGTAAAGCAAATGTAATGCTAAGAATACAATATACTTCCATTGTTGTTTTTTTAGTTTTAATCAAAATATTAGGCAGAAGTTAGTAAATTGTTATAAATAACATAGTTTGAGTGAAGGTGTCCTCGCTAATTGTTTTCATGAGAAAAAGATGGTTGGAGGGATCTTGAGCAAGATGGTTATTATGTTTATCCAATCTTTGTGCTAGAAACCAGGAAAATGATTAGCAAAAGACACTGAGAGATCAGACTTATTGGAACTATAATTTTCATATGAAATGAAGTGATACTTCATTACAGTAGCTTTAGTTCAATACTTTCTATTAGATTTTTTCCATAGCTACAGAGTGGAAGTTGTATGAATTCTGTTATTTCAGAGAGGATAAATTTTCTATAAATTGATATTGCTTAGCTAAAAATAGAGAGGGGTTTTTTACATAAGAAAACTTTGGTTTTTCACCGTAAAACATTATTGGCCACAGGGAATATATTGACTTAACTATCTTGTACATCCTCATATTTTTTTCTAAGTATTTATTAAATTAATCTTTGTACTGGACTTTGACTTGTGTAGATGATAATTTCTGTAAGTGGTAGAGGATAGTTTAGAGAATGTAAATAATTAAGCATGCATGCTGATCTGCTGAAAAGGTGGGTGTACATTGTCATTCTCCAGTGCTTGCTTTTTAGATAACTTTTGAGGTTACTTTTAAATCTTACTTTTTCACTATCAACTAATTCCTATGCATATCAGCCCCTTAATTGTATAATTTTTTCTTTGCTGCAATAAATTTCTACTGTACCAAAATATACTACAAAGTAATTATTTGTCATATGTGCCTTCTAGGAGCATTTATTCCCGGAGTTCCTGTACAGCCAGTGGTTTTACGTTATCCAAACAAACTGGTAAGTTCAGCTGGTAGTGAAAATATGAGGCACTTATGTAGTCTTTTAGGTTGGATAATTAGGTTTAGAACTTTGGAAAGCATTAATAAATGCTTATTGGCTAAGTATGTATTCCTTAAGCCTTTAGCAATATAGATATTCTTAACTGAGACAGTTCAAATGTTTCTGCTTTTATTAGGCTACTTACAAACAGTGTTCTGAAAGTTATTCAGACTGTTACAAGAAGTACTGTAGAAATGACAAAAATCATAGAATGGTTTGGGTTAGAAGGGTTAGATCTTTAAAGATCATATAGTTGCACCCCTCTGCAATGGGCAAGGACACTTCCCACTAGACCAAGTTGCTCAAAGCCCCATCCAGCCTGACCCTTAATACTTCCAGGGATGGGGCATCTGCAGCTTCTCCAGGCAACTTGTTCCAGTGCCTCACCACCCTCACTGTAAAGAATTTCTTTCTAGTATCTAAATCTCTTTCAGTCAATTTCTGTCTGGGATCTCTGTTCCGGTGTGCTCCCTGTGCTGGAGCTTTTCTTAATATTAATTGCTGGAAGATCCTTCTGCATTTCCTGCCTGTGGGAATGTTAGTCACAAGTTAACAGAACTAGCTAAATAATAATGGAATAACGTATTGAGGACCTCAGCACCTTTATAAGGTGTCTTGTTGCCGTATCTTACATTCACTGTGCACTTAGCTAAGGAGTGGTAGACACTAGCTGATTTGGAGTAGTTCTTCAATATAAATCAGATTCAGGTAAAATGCAAATTATAGTGTTTGTTTACAATATCTGAATTAAACGTTTTTTACAAATACACGTAAGGATACAGGCAAACAAATTAAGACAAAACTCATTCTACTTCAAGGTGCAGTACAAGAAAGCAGAGAAGAGGGATTTTGCCTTTTTATTATTATTCAGTTTACCCTGATGTAGATACTTTCCTGTCATGACAGAATCCTGTCTGTCTGCATTCCTCGGTTAATTAGAAGATGCTTCCTAGTGAACTTTGCTAGCTTTTATATTTGCAGTTTCTTTTTGAGCCTTCTGGGACTGTTTTCAGGTCCTGTATGTCCCGTTCTCAGATAGAAGTTTAGGGAAGGGTAGGAGGAGTGTAAAATAAGGACTGCCTTGCCTCTTTGCTGATGCATGTCATATCAGAAGATCACATGTCATCTTTCTTTGATGAGCCCATTAACAATTCCTTGATCTAAGGAAGGATTTTGTTTCCTCTTGGTCTCTGAATGCTTATGTTTTATAAGTGTTTCCATCCATTGTTCTAAACATACTTTGATTAGAAATGAAAAGAACTTAAATACATTTAAAATTCAGAGACCACGGTTTGCTCTTGACTGAGAGAAACAAGGTGTAATGGCAGTCAACTAGTTTGCAGTAACAAACTCAAAAATTATCTTTGCAGATGCTGTGACAAGTATAGCAGCCTGTTGTGCTCGCATAGTTAAGTGTATTGTGGCAGGTTGCGTGAGACTTTTATAGAATCATAGAATGGTCTGGGTTGGAAAGGATCATGAAGATCATTCCAACCCTCATGCCCTGCAGGGTTTCTCAATTCCATAATTGTTTTATGTGCAGGAAGAAAGATCTTCTCTAAAAATATCTTAAACTTTTATTGCACTGACAGTTTAAATTGCAAATATGCACATGCCTTATGTTGTAATTACATAAAATACATATATCTTGTAGCTTTTGGTTATTATTAAACTTATTGATAACAATATAAAACTATCAAATGTTAATTTCCAAATATCTTCAAAAATCCATTATTGTACTGATATGTTCTAATTGACTGTAGTACATAATATGCAGTGTTTGTAAACTACTATTAGAAGTTCTTAATACTCTTAACAGATTTTTTTTCATTTAAGTACTTCAATATAAATTGTAATGAAAATTTTCATATATTTTTTATATTACTGCAAAATATTGTAAAAAAAAAAAAAAAAAAAAACAAACTGTAAGTATTTATATAGATATCCATCAGAGTTGGCCTGAATCTGTGTATGGAACTTTACTTTTTCCTACTACTTTTGATTGCTTTTCCTTTTTGATTGCTTTTTCCTTTTGATTTACGAAGTAAAACGCCTAATTTTCTCTGCCGTACTGAGTCATTTAACCTGCTAATGTCTCTACTTCCACTAAACATTCGTGGGGGGAAGGGGTGATAATTGCTCTTACTATTTGCTTTTTAGATTAGCTTGGGGGCTGCAAAAGAGTTGCAGCAAACTTCGAATGAGGAGAGGAAGGGGGCGTATGATGTGATATATGAAAGTGAGGTTTATTTTGGTTAGGATGCAGTTAACAGGTAGCAAGTAAGAGCAACAGAGTAGGGAGAGAATATTGTTTTTCATACACTAAGACATCATTTCTATCTAATTGTCATTGTCTCTGGCTTTCTATTTGTTGTCTTGTTTGACCACTGCATATTATAATTTTAGGTTTAGAAAGGAATTTCTTATTAAGATCTTTGCTTAGTGAATTCTGGATATGCGTTGTGTGCAGTCACCCCACTGCTTTCATCTTGAACTTGCTCTGATTTACTTTTGAAGCTCTGGGTTCCATAGTACAGAGGAGAACAGTCTTGGACTTGAGCGCACCTGACTCTTTTGGGAGGCTTTTTGACATCAGAGCCTGGGGTGACTACTAGGTGTGTGCACTCTTACATGTTTATTTAATTGAACTCCCTTCAAGAACTAGGGAAGGTACTGCTATTCTGCAGTGGACTAAAACATGTGGAAAAAGTGATAATGTAAACTCAGATTTTTTTCTAGAAAATATATCTGATTCTGATTGCCATGAAGAGCTTTCTTTCTAGTAAGGGTTGTCTCCTGAATACCTTTCTTATTCAGGTTTATGAGTGCAGTAGATGATGCCTCTGCTCCTTTATCAACGTTTCTTTAGGAATAGCATGTCAGTTGCTCTTCTTGATGCATGAGCAGAAAGAATTTGTAAAGCTTTAAATGTTGTTTAGACCTGGAATTCAAAATTTGCTTCTGTTTATCTAGTATTTTGCCTATGGATGCTTGACAGCTATTACATATATTCTGATTAAAATAAATGCTCTAATGTCTCCATCCTTAGGTTCTACAGCAATATTTTTTGTAACTAATTTTTACACTAATTTTCTTAATGTATACAGCTTTTCCTTCATTTGAATTTTCTGTCAGAGTCCTGGTAATTATGAAAGGCTATATACTGTTTAAATATCACAGAGTGATTTCAAAGCCATTTTTATGTCCAAGTGTCTTCCATAGGTAACTGTGCTGTTTGATAAGAGGGTTTTGCAGCGTCTCTTGTGCAGCTTTGGTGTATCAGGGTTGACTGAGCATGTAAAAACATAGCCAATCTGCTGTTTGAAGCTTGGCATGATTCTCAATATCTTCTTGTGTCAAGTACAAATTTTACAGAAGATGTACGTCCACAAAATTTGGAGGATTTATTACCTAGATACAAAAGTTTCAAAGTGTCCTCAGAACGCTATCAAAGTGAATGTTCTCCATAAGCATAAGCTGGTAGCTGTGATAAATATAAAAGATATTTAAACTAGGTATGGAAAAATGCCACTTTCTGTCTTCTGCTTCTTGTTTTTGTCATAAAAATATTGGATATGCTGGCAGGAATCTTCTACAAAATAGGTCTGTCTCTTGCAGACCAGAATCCAGTTTCCCGCTATGTAGCATTTGTAGCTGCTCTCCCTCCTGCATCCTGTTGTTCTGGATGAGAAAAAGCGTGCCTGTCGGCTGTGACATTCACACTGGGAGTTCCTTGCAGGATTGTTGATAGATTTGTGGCTTCTTTGAGCTTGTCTTGCCAGCCAGCACAGTGGCTGGATGCTGAAAATACCCATTCATTGTTTAGTGATCCATTGCCCAGGCAAGATATCTTTATTGAGCTTACTTTTCTTATGTCTCCTTCTGCACTGTTGCAATTTAGAGAGCTGAGCTGGGTATGTGTGGTGCTGTGGTGGTGTTCTATATGGCAGGTCTAGGCTCTGATCAGAGAAATTATCAGCTGTTTACATTGCAGTGGTCAGGGCTTTTAAATTAAAGTTCCTTGTGGAAAAAACAAATCCCATAACATATATACTTGCAATATTATCAGAAACATCAAATTTGCCAGAAACAGTTTAACAGGAAAACAAGAGACATGAAAGATCTACAAGATTGCTACATGGAGAAGTTGATTTTCATGCATGTATGTTGATTGCTAGAGATAAAATTGTTCTTTTATTGTATTTTGTTTGATTTAAAAGAATTGTTGGAAGTCAAGACTTAAATTTTTAGTAGTCCTCCATGATGTATTGACCTTACTCCAAGCTGTTGTGTTGCTTTCTTTCATTTTCACTTGGGACAGCCTTTTGCTCTAAATGGTAATTACATGTAAGCTTGTCTTGATTTTTGAAGATCATGGTACATGTAATCACCTAAACTCTCTGAAGTTTTTGGATGGTAGCATAGAACTGAAGTGGGACATTTTTCAATAAACTGATAGAAATATCTTTCTGGTCTTCTGGAAACCTGAATTTACTGAGTCCTCTTGTCTTTTCATTAATGACTTATACATTATATTTTCCAGTTAGTCAAAACAGTAACTTGGAATTCATTTTCAGGTTTTTGGATTCTTAGTTCTACACATAAATGGGGTCTCCAAGTATTACAGTTGGGGTTTTTTATGCTGTTTCTTAAACTTACTGTTAAAAATGTGATGACCTTTACTGCCATATTCCTTCTTGTCACCTGTTATATACTCCTTTCCAGGTTTCTGTTCTTTTTTTGGTATTTGCATCTTGTTCACTTATTTCACTGCTATTTATCCTTTCTTAGTGTTTTACGCACTGTTCATCTCAGCCATTTAAAAGCACTGCTGCTTTTGCCTGAGATAAATTGATAGGTTTAATAATGAACTTCTGATATTGAAAAACTTTTGATATGCTGAGATTGATTATTGGATCAGGCAGGTGCATGTGTATTGTCTCTGAGTAAAGGCAACTGGAAAAACACTGTTTTGAGGTAAAACATAAAGTCTTACTCATCCTACTGCCTCATGTCAGTTGAGCAGACTTCCTTTTGGTCATCTCTACAGGTCCCAAATACTTCAGAAGTGTTACAGGGTGTTCTGTTGCTGGGAGGTCCAAATAAAGTGTAGGGACGCTTGAAGGGAAACCCTCTCAAACAGGATGGGTTAGGGAAATACACATGGACTGTGTATATCATGGAATGTTATCTTACAGTAAGTAACTTTCTTTTCCAAGGCTAACAGTATTTGAGGAATCCCTGGATCTTTAAATGTTTGATAAATATAGATATTCTGTGTTTAAGAGCTAGGTTACTGGGTATTTCCTGGCTATGTAAAAGGCTGATTCCCACTAGGACTTAAAACTTTTGCAAAGAGAACGCTGAAGTTTCCAGAGAACCTTTTAGTCATGTGATATCAGTTATTTTATCTATAATGTAATGAAAGTTTAAAGTGCAATAATTGATCGCAACTGTCATGTTTATTTTCTTAGGATACAATCACGTGGACATGGCAAGGGCCAGGAGCGTAAGTGATTTATGTTTTAATTGCTTATATTGTGATTGCTTTCCTTCAATAGTTTTTAATTACACGTTTTATAGGTGTATATACTCAAGTAGTAATTGCTGGCTACTGGATTATTCTTGGGGATTAATTTATGTCTTTTGTCTATTATTCCCTAATTATGCTAATATTTAGTTAGAGGAAGCCAGGTACAAAGTGTAATTCTGCTGCTATGATTTTGTTGTTTTGTAGAATGAATTTTAGGTTTTTATTTCAAATTGGGGTGGGTTTTTTTTTTGTGTTGGCTTTGTTGTAGTGTTTTGGGGCTTTTTTGTTGGTTGGTTTGTTTTTTTGTTTTGTTTTTTTAGCCAAGTACCTGAAGTAAAACAACTTGCTTCTGCTCTACGTATTTTATTGTCTGCAAGTCAATTTGGTGTGTTTCTGTATAAAATCTGCGTGGCTATCATTTGAAATTGATCCTGTCCCACAGAAACAATCAACCCACTCAGGAAATTTGGAGATACTGTTTCCATTATCTTGCCTGAATGTAACTTTGATTATTTTTTTTAAACATTTTTTAAAAATGTTATTCAGAGGTTTGTTAGCAAATGTATGTAATGTTAATGTTAGTAATGTAAAATACTAAATGAAAGTTTAAAAATAAAATATTTTAATAATTTTTTAAGTATTATTTTAATGTTGGTTTGGACTAAAAGTTTAAAAATATTCAGATGAAGATCAAGGAATTTTGAACTCTAAGCAGACAGGAGTTGGAGCCTGTGGTTAATGGCTTGCCATTAGCCTCTTCCTTGGGAATCTCCTTTGAGATCATATATATTTTAGTAGTAACAAAGTAACCATTGACATTAGCCAAGACTTGAGTAATTTAGAATTTTGTCAATAAATTTTGCATCTTCAAATGGACGGGGAACCAAATCTATTCAAGGATACATCTAGATTTGGAGACTTGAGGAATTCATTGTTTGCTTTCAAAGGTTCAGCTTTCAGTTAAATAGTCACGTTGGAAGTAGAAGAATCCATGATAATGTCTACAGTAAGCAGTACTGCAGCATGTACTGTAGGCTGGGTTTTCTCTTGTCTTCTTGTGAGTTCCTACCTCTTCTCTTGCATTTGTTCCTCAGTTCATCAATGAAATTAACTCAGCCAGAGGGGAGGTAAGTGAGTAGCTTACTTCCAGCTTAGTGTCCTACCTGAGGAGTCAAGAACACATTGAAGGAGGAAGAAAAGGGCAGGAACTCGTAGATGTGTTGCCTCAGATCACTTAGATGTGTAGAAAACCTTTATTTGGAAGTGCTGATCTCTTCTAATAAATTAAATTAAAGCTGAATTAGAATCTGAAGCATCCTGTGTTATGCAAATTCACTGGGTCAGTTTAAATTACAGCTTTACTTAATTAGGATTAATTCTCCTGAGTGATCTAAAATGTATTTCTGATGTCTTGGCAGAAAATACTGTTGAGACTGATAGCGTCTTCACTTTCTCAGCAAATGTGTCTCTTTTTCTGTCATCGTGTTAGCCAAAACTTAATCTGGAAATGTTGATTTCCAGATTATTCTCTTATACTCTTCCAGGAGTATTCTCTTTGTTCAGAGTTGTTGTAGTCCATAAAATGGAGTGGAAACTATACACTTTCTTCCACTTATGCAAAGTAATATTTTTACTAGTTTGACATTATTCAGAGCAAATCAACTGACTCTACCTTGAAAACAAAGATTGACTGTAGCATACAACTTAAATTTTCTCTACATCAGACTTGAGTTAGATATGGGTTCTATCAGTTTGTTTTTTTAATTGATATTTATAATTTAAGGTGTAATATTTGAGGATTACAGAAATTGGCACAGAGAAAAGTTTATTTGTAACTTATTGAGATATTTTAATACTCTTGGACAGGGACCTAGAAACCAGACTTCAACATCTTCTGTCAGTGACGTAAACACCAAATAACAACTTCCACTGTTTTTGTTCCTTTTCTTTGCTTTAATGCACTGGATGGTTAGTAAGACGGAAAGAAAGGGGAGAAAATAGTGTTGCAGCCCTGAATGAATGTATAGCAAAATGAGTAGGATGTTGCTTCTAGGAACTGTACTTTATCTGGCTAATTGGATTTTGACCAGCCCTCCCCTCACAGTGATTGACTGCTGTAACTACCTAGATAATGTATAAAATACAGCTACTGACGCTGCTCCCTAATTTAGGTTTACTAAGTCCTTTCCTGGATTTGAATCTTACTGCTTTCTAAGGTCAGGTTTATTCTGGTATCTTGTGTCTTAGGCTACTAAAACACACGTACTACATTTCATTAACAGACTTCTGAAGTATAATAAGCTTTGATTCCAAACCAAGGTAACGATAAGATCTTAGTGGTTGTAATTAATGTTGCCAGTTCTATGCTGAATATAGCATTTCCCTGAAACAGCCTTGCTCCTTCTTTACACACTGTCTTACTGTATGTGTTAGTACCTGTATATCATGCTACTGCTTGTCTTCCTGCTTTTATGTATCTTTTAAGATGCAAATTCAGTGTAAATTGCTTTTGTTACACCTTACGGAGTGTAATGTACAGAAGCACTCTCAAAGACCTTTCTATTAATTTTGTATCTGAATGGAATGTCACTTAAAGACTTTGGAGGATAGTATACTACCGTTACATACCGTACTATTCATGTAAATTTTTTCATCTGTTTTTTCACTCTTTTAGGTTAGAAATTCTGTGGCTTACTTTGTGTCAGCTTCACAATTCTGTGGAAATTGAGGTCAGTAGAAAAAAAAAAGCAGTGTATTCTGAGCAGTATAAATATATGTTACTATTGTTACATATATTATATGCTAATCACAGTATTTGTTATTGCTATGCTCTGTGTTCACTTATTTATGCTATAAATCTTCTCAAAAATAATGAATGCACAAAATATCAGCCACTGTAGCCATTTCTATCTCTTGTAGAAAATTGTGGTTTGTGTTATCACTTTAGTTGCATGTTTTCAGCTATTAATAGTATATTAAAAATAAAGAAATAAAAAAATTATTTCTAAAACAGTGACCTGGTTTTGGTAGAAGGGCCAAGGAGTGAATGCCTGACACAGAGATAAGACAGACCAGCTGATCTGCAGAATTTTTACTCTATCTCAGGAACATAGTTTTCTGCCTTCGGCGAGTAAAATGGCTTCTTTCACACAGAAATGAACACTGCTGAGCTTTCTTGATTTTTGAGGCAGCAGCTGCTAGCACATGCTGAGTTTCTGTAGCACACACAGAACTTGCACAAGGACAAGTTATGATCTGTTGTCTTTTTTTTTTTTGAAAAAAAACAGGCCAGCAAAACAGTGTTTATCCATCCATCAGAGTCTGCAGCAGCTGAAAGTTCTTCTCTTAGTTTTGTTAATGGTGCTGAAATGATTGTGCTATTTCTGTTCAGTTAGGCACAAACATGTAGAACGTCTCATATTCAAACTTGTCCTGTGCTTGGATGAATGACCCGATAGCAATTTGCAAGTCAAAGAAATAGAATTGGGCTTGGAACTTGAAGAAACAATCTTTCTGTTTCTGTTAGCTTCATAGTCTTTGTCCTTTTGTATGTTGTCACATCAGGCTGGTGTATCTGCTTGTAAATCTAGAAGTCAAGAGTCATATGTTTTCAGTTGTAGTGGTGCATATGTGGAAAACTTAGAAAACCCCAAAATAAGTTAAAGATTTGTCCATCACTGAATACCTCTACGAAAGAGTTAGAGGAAACATCAGTGTCAGAATTTTGGGTACTGCTGATAGTCCCATTATGCAATTTTGAAGATACAGCAAACTTCATAGTTATTAAGGACTTCATATTTATTCCCCAATTCTAATTTTCTTTTTTAAAGACCAATGTGAAATTTCTGGATCATTTATTGCCATTTTGTATTACCAATAGGTAGTTATATGAAATATAACTAAACTTATTACAAATTTGGTTTCTACTTGAGAAGCCTGCCACAGGTTTATGAACATTTTGCTCATTTAGTGCATAAATGATCTCATTGCATTGCACTACTAAGGGAATTGTCTGTCTGCTACTGAGCAGGGATGGAAATCAGAGTGATCCCTTCTCATTCCTTTTATCTGAGAAGTTAGTTACTTGGTAGGAATGGGATGTTTTGAGGGTTTTTATAGGTGAGACTGGTCATGATCTTGGGGCTTGCATCATATTTCAATGAACACTGGAAACCATATCCAAAAGCTGGAAGATCTTTCAATGTAGACCATTCCACTCTGAAAGCTGCCTTTTCTGTTGCAGGTCCCCAGCAGTTCTGGTTTAATTTTCCTCTTCTAGCCTCAGCTGTTCTGTGATTGTGTGGCCACCTGCATTTATTTAAATTTTTTCTTAGTTGAGTATGAATTAATAATGTACATTTGAAAGATACATTTTTCAAAACCTCAACAACAGAAGATAAAAGCACTTCTGATGTACGTTAAGCCCTTGTAAATTATTTCAAAATGTGCAGAGGAAACAGTAAATACCTGATGTACTTGATATTTAAGCTGTAGTACAGTGTTTGTGTAGCAGGTGCTTTTCCTGGTTATCTGCAAAGAGCTGAACAACATGGGATGTAAAAGTTTGTCCAAGAAATTGCTAATAATTTTAAATCACTTAAAAATTCGTCATCCCGCTTATGAAAGGAAGGTAAAGCTCTACTTGGTTTTCATGAGGTAAGAAATGAACAGTGTCACTGTTACATGAATTTCTAGAAGATTGATGCATCCTTAAGCATTTAATAGTTCAATTTCTAATTTTTTATAGACCCTTTATTATAATTTTGTAAATAGCAACAAACCATATCCATTTTTTACCACAGTGCTATAATAGAGGTTGTTTAAATGTTAAATATTCTTGGTATAATTAATTTTTCTTTATGCAGTTTCTACCCGTGTATATTCCTTCAGAAGAAGAAAGAAAAAATCCCGTGTTATATGCCAATAACGTCAGACGTGTAATGGCAGAGTAAGTATATAGTAATAATTAATAAAAATAGATGTGTGATTTTAATTTTAACATCAAGAAAATGTCATTAAATCAAATCAATATAGTTGTGTAATTATGAAGAAGCTCGTACTCTACAATAGTGTATATAAAACTTCTTCTATAGCAGTTAACTTCCTCTCCAAGGAGGCCAGGGAGCCACAAGTACAGCATGAACTGTAGGAATTGGTGGGTTTGGTAGTTGTTTCTTTTAACACATCTTCATATAACAAGCCAGTTCTCCTTGCTGCTATGAGAGAAAGGTGTAACTGAATTGTATGAAAGCTAATGTAACTGAATTTTGTGCTATTGAGTTTGCATTTAAAGATACGACTTTTTTAATGAGTTTAAGAGTAGTTCGGTGTATTCATTGTTAGCCTCTGGTTATTTCAAATAGTAAAGCACAGGAAAGATGCATCTGTGGGAAACGGAGCACTGATACGATGCAAACTAATTGAAGTTGAATGTCAATGAGAGAACACTTAAAACGCTTGTCTACAGTGCCACGAATAAAGTCGCCATGGAATACACAGACCTTCATTCTCATATGTTGTATTTTGGTTAACCTCTTTTGTTCATTCCTTTTTTGTCATTTCAGTAGATGTTCATTTCAGTATTTACAGAGAACCCTCAGGTTTATAATCATTAATAACCCTTGAAGGATTTATGAATCTTTCTACTCCTAATTTTGAAAGAATTTGCGAAATCTTAATTTCCTTTTGTGTAACTTCTCTTTCGTTTCTAAGTTAACGTTTTCTATCAAAGGCCAGTTTGTAGACAGAAAATGGTAGTTCTTCTCCGATTTATAAGCAGAACCCAGCTTTGTGAGGGTGTGTTTTTTTTTTTTTTAAGGATGTTGGGCCTGTCATATAGCAATAGATCAATACTTGGTCCATTGTACAAAAGGACTTTCTCACGAAACAAGAAAACCAGGATCTACGTGAATCAAACTTTATTAGAGTTGTACTGGCCACAGAGGCTTTTTTAGTTAATTTAAGACGACCGGCTGGCACTACATGAAAGCGTTGTCCTCAGACTTTGAGTAGAAGGCCATGTTGTGAAACCTTAAATCTGATCTCCAATCAGATAGCAGAGATTGTGTGGTATAAGAACAAATTTTGAAAGACGGAAGTTTACAACAACCTGCGTGTTGAAAGCCTTCCCTCCTATGTGTGCATAGGAGGAGAGAGAATATTTTCCTCTTCCTTTTGCTTATCCCTCCCACCTCTGAAAAATTAGGCATTTGGGGTAACACAAGTGGGATACAGGTCTAAAGGGAAAACTGTTGGAATGAGAGATAGCAAATGGTTTGCTTTGAGATGAAGAAAGGGCTGCAGATCCTGTGTTGATACAAAAGGAAAATAAATGTGTTTGGATATCAGAGTTCTGAAGTTAAAATGCAGATGAGAATAAACCCAGAACACTGACTCCTAGATATTGTGGATTACTGTAGACCAGTAATGTAAAACAGCATCAAGATATCCAAAATTCATTTACTTCTGCCCACTTCCAGATGCTTACTCTAGTGGCAGGTCTCCAGATCCTCCCAGTTCATTCATATGGCTTTTGATGCAGGAGTTGTTGCTGAGATGCTGTTAGTCTGTCCTGGAGCTGTAGCAGATGCTAGTCTAACACCTCAGGTGCTATTTGGTGCTGGCCTTGCACCCTGCATTGCTGAGGACGATATTACTGCTTCATCTAGATTTGTCTCCTTTTCTTGAAGATTGAAGAGGCCAATTCAGGATCTGTTTAGATGTCTTCTTTCCCCTTCATCCCCATCATATTCTTCTGGAAGAAGAGTCTAATTCTACTGGATATTTTACAGCAGCAGAGGTGGCAGTGCCAGATAATAATTCATTTGTGAGTCTAGAAGCAGTATTATATGGCAAAGCCTTGTCTCTTGCCTGTGATTTCAAGGGGAATTGATATAACTTGCTGAGTACAACAACGGATATGATTTCTACTCCTGAAATCTGTTTGCCTTCATCATAATCTTGTCTTGTGAACAACTTCTGTTAAGTGTTAAACAAAGCACTTGAGAGGATTCTTCTTCTGCTTCTACTTCTGGACTCTATGGGGTTGTTTTCGCTTTATTTGTTTAGATTTTCTGTGGGCAGCCACAAATGCAAGTGATGGGGATCTCTAGATAATTCCTGTTCACTTATGTGTGAACTGAACATTTGATAAAGGAGATGCTGTCATTTACAGAGGTTTGCTTCCTTAGGACATCAGGCTTTTGCAGGAGAGATGAATTCATTTGCCCAAAAAGTGAAATCCAAAGTGAACTTTGCCTTTTGGCTCTCTGTTTCAGGCCAGGGACTTTGAGTATAACTGTTCTCCTGTGCTTTGGTTTACCTCAAGCAGCCATTCAATAACAAAGGAAATGTTTTTTAATTGCTGCAGTGCTCTACGTGTCTTTATTGTATTCCTTCTCGTCCAGGATGACAAGGATTGTATACTTTTCAAGATAAGTGGTAGCACTCAAGCGGTAGCTTACCATTTGTATCATTCATGTTTTCTGCTGCCATATACCATCCATTTGAGTATGAACACCCTGGCTTGTTTTTCCTGGACCACGTTGGAGATGATCATCTCATTGTTGTGAACATTGTCACCAGAAGTCACTAAGCTTTGAAGTTACTAAGATCTTTGATCTATTCTGCAAGCACCCTTTACTGCTGCTTTTCAGGACCTCATTTCACAGACTTTTTTCTAAACTAAACCTAGTTTGTTTTAATTAATGCAAATGTAATATCAGCTGACATCATCTTGATTGATGGTGCTTCAGTATTTGTGTGCTGCTCTGTCACCAAATTCCACAAGAATCCAGGTGGTATGTTTCCATTTCTTAAAGGATACTGTCATGGTAGAAAATGAGTTTGTCGTAATAGAAAATGAATTTAAGGCTCACAGCTTCTACAGACCTTTTGGTTGCGCCTGTAGATATTTGCTTCCTACAATGTTAACTTGTAACAATATCTTTTGTTGCAGTCCTGATCAGGAGGATGAGCAAGATCCTAGCCTTAGTGATTGATTGCTTTACAGCATCTATAAAAGTCCAAAAATTCTTTCTAAATGGGTTTTTTAATCGTGCCTACGCAATTACCAGTTTTTTGATGTCTGTGAATTTAAACCTTTTTTCTCATTGACAGATATCTATTTAGTATCATTGGGCCAAAAATTGGGTCATGTGCAGTCATCTTATAGCTTTGTTTCCTATGTTTTGGCAATTAAATATATTCTTCAATATATTAATCGATGACCTGGACAAAGGGATGGAATGTACCCTCAGCAAGTTTGCTGATGACACAAAACTAGGAGGGGGTGGCTGACACCAGAAGGCTGTGCCACCATCCAGAGAGACCTGGACAGGCTGGAGAGATGGGCACAGAGAAACCTAATGAAATTTAACAAGGGCAAGTGTAGGGTGTTGCACCTGGGGAGAGATAACCCCCTGCACCAGTACAGGTTGGGGTCTGACCTGCTGGAGAGCAGCTCTGAGGAGAAAGACCTGTGAGTTCTTGTGGGCAACAGGATGACCATGAGCCAGCAGTGTGCCCTTGTGGCCAAGAAAGCCAATGGAGTCCTGGGGTACATCAAGAAGAGTGTGGCCAGCAGGTCGAGGGAGGTCATCCTGCCCCTCTGCTCTGCCCTGGTGAGGCCCCATCTGGAGTACTGTGTCCAGTTCTGGGCTCCCCAGTTCAAGAAGGGCAGGGAACTGCTGGAGAGGGTACAGCAAAGGGCCACAAAGATGATTAAGGGCCTGGAGCATCTCTCCTATAAGGAAAGGCTGAGGGACTTGGGTCTTTTTAGTCTTGAAGATTTAAGGGGGAACCTGATCAATGCTTACAAATACTAGCCCCGTCTTCCTGACACCCTCCCTTTAAGTCTTTTCTCAGTGGTGCCCAGTGACAGAACAAGAGGAAATGGGCGCAAACTTGAGTATAAGAAGTTCCACCTAAACATGAGGAGAAACTTCTTTCCTGTGAGAGTGTTAGAGCACTGGAAGAGGCTGCCCAGAGAGGTGGTGGAGTCTCCTTCTCTGTTGACATTCAAAACCTGCCTGGACAAGTTCCTGTGCAATGTGCTCTAGGTAGACCTGCTCTGGTGGGGGGGTTGGATTAGATGATCTCCAGAGGTCCCTTCCAACCCCATATGATTCTATGACTATCTGTGTAATCAGAACTGGAATTAGTCATGCAGAATAGTCACTGCTGATGAATAGTTACTCCATGCTTCCCTTCCTTAGGGTCTTATTCTGCATAAAAGGTATGTGTAGATTAGATTAATCTACTGTTTAATGTATTGACCCTTAATTATTCCATATCAGTATTCTCATAAAGCCTGGCTTTTTTGAGTGAGTTTGTTTTCTTTGATCTTTCTGGTCTTGCTCTGACTTCTACTCTGTTTAGTCGGTGTCCACCTCAGCCACAACATGTTATTAGGAAGTGTGTTTAGTGTCACTTTCAAATCATGGAAAACTTTGAGTGCTTTTAAATATGGCAACAGTCCATGCAGGTGATATCTTTAGTTTTAATTCACTGCACATGCTCTAATACACTTCTGAAACCACCATGCTAGTAAATCATACCATCTATATACATATTATATTGGCTTATTTTTGTATTACTTGCAATTGCAAAATTGTCATTTTGGTCTTCATGTGCATGAGCTGTTATCATATTACTTTGATGGTAGTCAACATGGGCTATTTTGGTTTGATAGTTTATTAATTTAAACACTTACTGTTGCTTCTGTATATTTCCTAGTTGTGTCAAGCTTTCTGGCCTACATAGTTAGTTTTCATTTTTTATTAAATATCTTCAAAGTAATAACTTGTGACTTACTGGAACTACAGTTGTGTTGTAAAATCATTGGTGTGTAGACCTGGGGCTTCAACCCCAGCCCTTCTAAAATTATCAGGAACAAATCATTTGACCTTGCCAACACAACTATTCATTTCTAAAAAACTTCTCGGTGATGATGGAAACATCTCTACCACTGTTAAAGCGTTTTTATTCATAAGATATTTTAATAGTTTCCTAATTTAAAGTATTGCATATGATGTCTTTTTTTGCCTCTTGGCAATTTTACTGTCCTCAGAAATAGGTTGTGTCACTGGTTTTATTTTCTTCTTAAGCTTCTTAGCCTCATCAGTTGCAACTTTTCTCTGTCTTTACCTTTCCATATTGCTCTTACGCATCATAGCTTCTAATTTACTGATACACATTTAAAGTGTTCTTTTTTTCCCTAAAAAAATATTAGTTGTCTCTTTTCATTGTGCAATTGTAGCATTTTGCCTGTGGAATAGATTCTTGAACACCTAATTTTCATTAGTACTTTATTTTGGAAGACATATGATAGTTGTAAAGTAATCAAAATACCATTTAGGGCATAGAAATACTGCTTTAAAGAAAAAGTGGGTAACTCTTCCATTGCCACTTTGCAAAACAAAATTTGTGAAGTAGTTACCTTACTGTCCCTTAGGGCTCAAATAAATATATTTAAAAGGAGTCCTGTCAGTAGCTCACCTTCTAGTTAGTTGCACAAACTTAGCACTATTAATTTTATACATGAGTCCATGGTAGCGCAGGCAGCTGGTTGTGAAAATCTTCACTGCAGGCTTTTTGTGCAAGTCTAAAGTAACCTCACCCATAATTACACATGTAAGCTGCTTAGATAATTATACATGGGCATGTTTGGCACTATCATATAAACACAATTTGTTTTGCTTTAGTTTGTTAGTTCCTCTTACAGAGATGATCTTCAAAATAGGAAATCATATGGTTTAGATGATTTTAGATCAAAATAGATAATCATATGTTTAAAAAACCACAAAACAAAAAACCAACCATGTTATAATAATGTGAGTTTATTATTTTTTTGCATATGGTGGATATTTAGACTGAGGCCTTATGGAAACTGAGCACCTTTGCCCCTTGGTTTTTCAAAACTGTAAGCACCTCAAAACTGAAGTTCTATCAGTGTTCCTGATTGAGCATTTCATTTTTCTGATTTTTCTGGTGTGAGAACTCAGCATTATAACTACATACATGACAATAGCTATGAGTTTTGAAGTTTCTTTCGTGGCACTGAAAGGCGAACTTCCTGTAGAAATTATGGTTTGCATTTTTCCAATAACTTTGTTTTTCTTCTCCACTTACATGAACATTTAAAGACATGTTTTTATATTTACAGTAGATGCTCAAATTAATTGAAGTGCAAAGTATTAGACATGGAACTTGAAAACATCTGTCTTCCTTATGTTTTCTCTGTCAAGTGCTTGCCAGAATCGCTTTCCCCTTGTCAGAGCATGTCATACTGTTAAAGCAGTAAATCTTAATCAGCTTGACATATGAGGATTATGTCTTTGCTTTTGAGAAATGAATCCTTTTTTCCAGCATGCTGATGAAGGCCAAAGATATTTCAGAGAGTCTTCTGTGTCCGTTTCACCTTTTGTCATCTTCTACATAGTTGAAATGAGATTTTTTTAAAATTTTTTTTCTTGCAGGCTTTGACAGCATCATAATGTCATCTCAGCCACCATATGTGATCCGGTAATGCTACTTGCTGACGAATAGCCTTGAGGCTGTGCGTTTACAGTAGCTTACTGGTCTATCTCATGGCTATTTGCTGTATTTTCAGTTGCCAGTTAAATCTAAGTGGAAAAGCTGCTGTGCTCTGTGCTTATGCTGTCTGAAGTTTTATATGCAATTCTGCAAAAGCACTGGCCTAGCACTCAACTTTGAAATTCAAGACTTCTTTTTGTCGTTTTTATACCATCAAAGGCATGAGGATCAGTATAAGTGAAGTTGCTGAGATAAGAAGCATCCATTTGTTTCGGTTTCAGGCCATACAGAAAAATGGAGATAAGAACTACGTTGTACACTCTATTTCTGTGAATGCTCTAAGTGTGGCAATTAGGCAAATGTAGTTGCTGAACAGGGTTAACCATGCAGCTTCTTGCTAAGTTTATTTTCTCAAGGAAGAAATATTTTTTTTTAAAGTTAGTATTTTGCAACAGTCTGGTTTGAACTAGATTTTTTGAATGCTGAACTCAAAGAGAACCTGTTTCATTTTCTACCCCTTGAAGATTTGCGATATACAGGCCTACAAGATCTTATCCAGACCTACAATTACAGGACCTATTTTCTTAACATCAGGGATAAATGCAACTGCCAGCAGATTCTTTTTCAGTCTGAAAATTAAATCATCATGAGATACTATATATATTCTTGATGTGAACTCCAGACTCTAATGACTGGCCCTTCATTTCCTTGGAGAATGTCACCAAGTAGTAGTCCAAGGAGAAAAAAGAGGCTATCTACCCTGGTTTTCCAAGACTAAATAGGTGAAAGCTCATCAGCTTGGCAAAGAAAGGAGGAAAAAAAAAAAAAAGGGGGGGGGGAGGCAGGAGGGGAAGTGGAGGGCTATTCTGAAGGTTAGGAAAATCATGATTGTTCTGGAAATGCATAGTAAGGCAACTCTGTTACTTTCCATAGAAATAGAAAGCACTCAAGAGTACATCAGCTAAAAATAAATGGAAATACTTTTTAAAACATCTACAAAATTGTGACACTCACTACAAGAAGCATAAAATTAATTAATCAGAGCCGAGATACACTGTAAAAAAAAAAAAAAATAAAAAAATTTGACCCATTAATGATTCTAAACTATGGTTTAGAATAACAATCTCTTGTTCAGGAAGTTCCTATACAGATGACTACTGGAAGCTGGGGTTATTTTTCCACTGTGTTTTGTATGTCTTTTTACAAAATGTTCAATAGTCAAGTAAAATGTGAATTTGCCATCTTTTTAATGTCTTCAGTGCCCTATGAAATTATGCCCTATTCAAAGGGCTTTTTTTGAGCAGCCTGTGGAATATTTTTCTAGATTAGTTCACAGTTCTGCTTTATTAACAGTGTAAAACATTCTAAAAATGTTTTTTGTTGAAGTGTAGATTCCGAATGTTACAATATTGTGTGTACTGTTTTCTTTCACTTTTGCATAATATTACAGCAGTCACTGTCTGGTTTATGTTCAGAATTTTATATGTGTAGTGGATGCTCTGCAGAAAATGAGAAAGTTGATAATTTATTTTTATATTATGACTGCAGAAGTGTTAGACATAGGAAGCTGTTTGGTGTGAGAAGTCAGGATATAACAAGTACAAGAGTTTGCAAGAAGGCTTTTGGGATTTTTTTTGTTTAGTTTTGGTTTTTTGGTTTGGTTTTTTTAAGTACTTGCTGACTTTGGCATTTAATGTAGTGTGATATTGTGGAAAGGTAAATAGCCAGCATTTTAGAGAAGGGAGGGAGGGAGAAAGTCTCAAAGTATGTCAAGCCACATGTGTGCATTTGGCCACATAAAATTGCTGAACAAAAAAAAAAGGCCAAGCTCATCTTAAGTTACTGTGAAAGCAGAGGTAGTATGAAGAAAATGGGGGGGGGGGGGGAATCCTTCCAAATGAAGATATGGGAAAAGCTGTCATATTCTTAGTTTATTAAAAACAGGTGGTTGCACTTGCAATCTACATTTCAAATTGAAATTATTATTTCTTTTTCCTAGCAGTTTAATTGAAATAGAGGAAGATTGCCCAGGAGATGAGTTGGAACAGTTCGGTAACTGGTTCTGTAGGAAATCCTGCGAGTTGCAGTTTTACCCAGGCTTTACAGTGAACTCTAGAATGCCAGTCTGTATTCTAACAAATTGAAAAATTCACAAGTCTTAGTACAAATAATGAACTTTCTATGTTCCCCAGATTCAGTTTCTTCAATGTTCTGAGCTGAAATCAAGGTCCTTTTGCGTTAAACTGCTAGCCCTCTACAGCTTGTGATTTATCTTCTGAACTCAAGAGCCCTCTGAACTCTAATCTGGACTCAGTTGATCCTATGACTGAACTTTACTGTGGGCAAAAATTGCTTCTTTGCCTTCTTTACTTTGTAATGCTGAAAGTCTGGATGTATGTATAGACATTCTATTTCATTTCTATTTCTATTCGTTTTGCTTTTTTTGGAGGTCCAAAGGCTGGAAAATGGCCAAACAGGGGAGAAAGAGATGATCGTTCTTAATCCTGTTTTGTGTATGTGTTGATGTGGGACATGCATGCAGGCATTAGTTGTAGTTTAGCACTATTAGTCTGGCCCAAATACTGGCCCTTCTGTAAGAAGTGCACACAGCTATAAAAAGATCCAGATTGATTTTTTTTTTCTCCTTATGATTTATCTGAATCTAAGATGATCACTATTTTTGTTTTGAATTTGTTCTGTATCATAAGTTTGGTTTTGGTTGTTTGGTACTTTTTGCAGGCTTTTTTAATTCTTCTTTGCCTGGGCTTCTTCAACGTGTTTGGGGCCCATTATTTAGGAGAAATTATTTAAATCTGGCATTGGCACTTGGATTGCAGCCAGGCTTCTACCCTCTGACAGGTTGAGTGGCCTGCCTTAGTCAGCTTTCTTTTGATGTGTTTGAAAAGCTGCTAACTTCTAGTTTTAACAAGTTATTGTTTCTTGCTTTGGCTTGCCACCTTGGTTACGTTTTTACTTGTCTGGCTTCTCTGTTTTCCTTGAGAGAACATGTTCTGGTTTGGTTGTTTTTTTTTTAATCTTTTTCTTCTAATTGCTGTCTTTAATCAGTTGCTGAGTCACACTGGATTCTTTTTTTCCTTTCAGAATCTTTTTTTGAAAATTGTCTTGTCGCTTCTTATGATTCCCTGATGTGTTGTTTTGTATCACAAATGTTTTGCATCCTTCCAGTTACTGCTTTTAACTTACTTTTAACCAGCTTCCCCTTTTCTGTGTAGTTGCCCTGTGCTACTACAGCTTTGCCTCTAACTTCCTGTTTTTCTGTTGTGTGCTGTACCTACTGCTGCCCTAAGATCTGATGAAATTTGGTGTAATGTGCCTGGCTGGACAACATCTTTGGGTATTAGCACGTTCTTTCATGTAAGCTGCTCTGGATGGCACTGCTTTTAGTGTGTCCTTACTGCCCTACTAGTGCAGCTATTTCACTGACTGTTAACAGGGAAGTTTATAAGGATGTACTCACAGTACAAAAGAAAAGAATAGGAAATAATCTAAACAGGCAGGAGAGATTCTGCTTCTTTCATCCACCTCTTTCTTTATTTCCAAGGAAAATTGATTTTGTATTGTATAATACTACGCTATATTGAATATCATATAATGTAAGTATTGACAAGACCTGCAATACCTGCTCTCTAGGTCAGGTGGAACTTGGAAATGGATTTAGATCCTGCCAGCATGGAGGAGCTGTTTATCTGGATTTTACACAACATTTTTGTTACTATGTTAACCGTAAGTCTATGGGATGAAATATGGCATCACAGGAACCTGTTGGCCATTCCATTAAGGTGGTTTACTGATTTGCAAATATTACTAGGATACTTTTCACAGGAGGAGTAGAGTGGTGAAACGGGATCAGAGCAAGAATTGAAAAAATTGGAGGAACTAAATTTAATTGGTTAGGATCACCCATATGGGGCAATCTAGCCTTCAGCAGTCTGCAGGATTATAAGATTCCTTTTCTATGTACCTGTATCTGTTTGATTTAGTTGGCTTTTTCCTTTTGTTCCTTCCTATACGTCCCTTCTTGCAAGGGGGATGCTGTTCATCCAAAATCACTACCTTTGTATGTCCTTGGTTTATTCATAAGTGGCTTAGAAATAGGATCTATTTTTTAATACATTTGTTACTTTTTAGCTTTAATATTTGTTTCTGAGGTGTTCTTCCTGAATATTTGACTTTCTCAGCCTTAGAGAGAAGAGAGGAACCCTCATCAGTAGCTTTAATGTTAAGTGCATGTCTTAGTAATGTATAAGAGTTCCTGAAGTTTGGCAATTAATTGGCGGATAAAAAAGAACTGGCTTACGTTGTTTACATTGGCATTCAAAGACCTTGTAATGAGATTATGGAAGAGGCTACTTAACAATAATTAAGTGGCTATTGCATGAGAGGTATAGATCAAACTGTCTATAACAAAGTGTAGAATTGAATGCAGAGCTTTAATCAAAGCCAAAATTACTGTGTCGTGTGTCAGGGTTTTGTATCAATTTTGCCATTATTATATATTGACTTCACAGATTAAAAAGGTGATTAGTAGTAAAATAGGCCTGTAGATTAAAAGAATGAAGGTAAGTAAAAAAAACATGTTGCGTGGACATCAAACTGGAAGAGGCTCCACAAAGGAGATACAGTTCCCTACTAATATAAGTGAAATCAAGTGTGATGGAAAACGTGGTAGATGAATAACTCATGTGGAGCAGTGTTTGCTTTCCAAATTATGTCTTATGTTTGTACACTGAATTCTTTAAGGCCTCTTCCAAACAAAGTGTCTTTCTCTCAACCTTGGCACAGGAAATGCAGTGCAACTGCAGTATCATTATTTCCTTGAGGTATATTTTGGTGCTGTTGTTACTACAGAGCATCAAATTAGAAGTAAAGCACAAATAAGTACTTAATTGTTTGGCATATAAGAAATCTGGGAATGTTTTGGGTTTTTTTCTTCTACCTTTGTCATACACTTAAAAATAACTTGTGTTTGTTTGGAGTTTAACTCTACTTGCTTTTATACTTTGTGTTCTAGTCACTCTTTGTAGAGAAATGTTGCCTGTTATATAGCTTTAATACTACCTGAAAGTAATAGTTGCTCTGTACAGACAATTACTGATTTATTGATATGTTAGTGTAATAATAATAATATAAATATTTAACATAATTACTAATAAATATGTTTTCTTAGATTATCTTGCTTACTGTGTTTCTTTGGTTTATTCAAGGGCATTGGGAGTTCCAGTGACAGACTATACATTTGAAGACTGTCAGCTAGCTTTGGCTGAAGGACAACTTCGGCTGCCTTCAGACACATGTCTGTTAGAATTTGCAAAGCTTGTGAGAAGCCTTGGGTGAGCATATTCAGTATTCATACGTAAGGTGCATCTTTATTGTATATCTATGTTTATGTAGTTTTCCTTTCATATAACAATATTGCATTTATGAATGGAATGTTGTCATATTACAATTGGGGAAACACTAATACAAACTTAAACCAATACTGGTCGCCATTTGCAAGTAGCACCACTAGATCCTAATGGGAAGAGTAGCTTGTAAAATTAGTATTTTCACAGTCTGACAAGTGAGCAGTGTGTATGAAGTGTTCATTCCTGAACAAAACTAGAAGATGCCTCCTGAAGAGAGTCAGGAATACTGTGGGATTCCTAATATTTGATACAGTTAAAAGTAAATTGCCCTCTCCTGTGACATCTGTGAAGGGAGAGCAGTACTGCCATAGCAGTCCCGTGACTGGATAATGTTATAATAGTGAGGGCAGAAGGGTTCTCCTTTCCCAAGAAGTATAAAGAAGTGGTTGATCTTTTGAGTAGGTTACTGCTAGATGGACTTTCTAATGAAACTGTAGCTTAGTATATGCAGTGTGGCTACTGTCTTCTCATAGCATCAGTTCCCTCTGGTTTTACCTCTCAGAAAACCTTTAGCAAACATAAACCAAATAGTAGAACTTCTTGCTGCTGTTTTCCATTTTTTCTTCCAATGTTTCTCTTTTCCTCCTGTTGAGTAGCTACAAACTAAATCTACACCCTCATCCTGTTAACTGCTTTAATATACAAACATCTTTTTCCTTTTTTTCATTTCCTCAGCTGAAAGTATAGAGCATAGTTTCATGTTTCTATTCTGTACTTTTTTTTCTTTTCACTAATTTTCCTTCATCTTCTGGCTTGTGTACATAAATCAAAACAATCTATTGGAGCATAAGGAATGTAGGACAGCATACATTATGCATTTTGATGACAAGCAGATGATTAATTCATTGTTGAGGCCTTCATCTGAAAAGACTCCCAGTAGGATAGGAGACACTCCTAAGGGGAAACAAAGATGCTTCTTTTGTTCCAAAGGTTCTGACTTTACAGTACTAAGGGGGAAAAAAAAAGGAAACAAAACCAACCCAAAAAACCACACACATCTCTTGTTGTGCAGTTGATAATCCTGTGATTCAGTTTAATCCTCTGGTTAAATTGTCTGGCTTCTGTCTGCTCAATTTAAAGCTGTTCTTTCAAATTATACTTTTCTGGGATTTTGTTTTGGCATCTAGAAGAATTGCATGCGTTTCTGAATGAGGTTCCCCACAACCCAAAATAACACTATCTGCTTTGAGCAATTGTACATTGGTGAAATATTATCCTGCCTTGATTTGGGTATGTGCCAGTAAGAAGGCTATTACAATGGTATTTTTCTGGCACAATTGGATGAAGGTTGTAATATGACTTCATCTCTAATGCATGTTTGATGGCGATGCAGTCACTTTGCTGTTTATTCAAAGGTTTTGAGGCCAGGGAGGCATTAAGATCATCCAGTCACATTTCTAAATGACTGAAACAGTGCATTTTATCCAATGGATTTTTCCATCCAGTCTTAATACTTGTTTATAACATACTTTCAGCAATAACTTACCTTAAAGGTAATATCTAGTTTTAAAAGCAAGATTTTTATAGTAAGGCAAATCCAGACTTGTTTTTCATTTGGATTCTTCAAAATCAAGTTACACCTTAGTTTGCTACATGAGAGAGTTATTTCTGTTCACGTTATTTATCTACAAGGTTCACTAACATTTTCTGTAAAACTTGCTTAGTCTGTGCTCAGAAGCCACACAGCCACAGCAGTGAGTTCTCATGCTTTATCTAATGAAGAGCTTAGGCTCTGTTAACAGATTATATATCAAGGCAGAGTGTGCCAGAGCGTTCAGAAGATCAGTTTTGCAGCTGTTTGGTATCCTTTCTCTGTCACAAGAAGTTGCACAGAAGTACATCATCAAACATAAAACTGAATGTACTGTGCTTTTGTGGCTTAGGGCATGTTTCTCTGACGTTGCAGTTTACAGTAGTTAACTACAAGATCCAGCTGTTCTTATGTAGCTTCCAGCTCTGTGAGCACTACAGTTTTTCTAGCAGGTTCCCAGCATATAAGAATGGAGTTTGTTTTCAAATAGTCAAATACAGCTAAAACTACCTTTAAGGAGGTGAGACTTCTTACTTACTAAAAATAGTGGTAATTGCACTGAAAATATCCTGCCTTCAGGGATCTGTTTTTCCTTGTGAAGTCTTCTGTGATGGATTTAATGATCAGAGTTGTTAATCTTGAAAAAATTCCCATTCCATCTTCAGAGACTTGGGAATGACATTTTGTTCTTTTTAGTATGCTCTGCCCCCAAAAAATGGAGTGGAACACCACAATAGCAAATGATGTTACATATCATAAAGCCTAGATCCTGTGTAGAAGACATTAGGCAAACAAGCATGATTTCATGAGCAAAGACATCCACTGTTGGCTTTCTACCTTTTATAGGTTCCAATATTGGAGCTTTTACAGGCTCCGATAGGCTCCAACAATTTTAAAGGAGTTGAGACATTGAGACCATTTGACATTGGTTCAGAACCTGTCGTGGGATTTGAAACACTTGCCTTCAAAAAAACTTCATCGTCCACATAGTCATCCACACTTTCAGATCCTAAAAGGTGCTAGAGGGAAGTAGGCCCACCTTGAATTACCAGAAGTACAATGCAGTCATATTCAAGCTGAAGCAATAAATTTGCCTCACTGATACACATACCCTTTTTGAGATTGGCTCACATCTCTTTTTATTTTTATAAAACCCAATCATAAGATATCTGTAAGATTTGTGGTAAGCTGTGCTACTTTCTGTATAAAGTTTTCAAAACGTTCAAACTGTAGCTTTTTGGACTTCATTGACCGGTGAAGATGAGATCTCACAAGTCTCGAATGCTGCTCACCAAACAAGTACTCAGTTCTAGGTGGTGAATTTTGAGTCAGTTCTTTGCAAATCAAATCTCTCCGATTTAAAGACAGATGTTAGACCGCGTATTCTGTGTCAGTGATGGCTTATCTCAAGGGAGGATTCGGATGCCAGCTGTCCTCTGTACGGTTTAAGTACATCTTGGCTTCTACACTGGAGATGTATTATCTGTGGACACTTCATATGTAATCCTGCATGAGAGAAGCTGCCTTCTGTGTGCGTCTCAAATCCTCCATGGGTTCCTTAGTCATTGTTCCTGCTACTTTTACACATGATCATGAAAAATGAATTTTTGCAGAGGGGTGTTTCACTAGTCTTTTTATACTCTCTAGGACCAAAACTTTAGAGGTGCTTTAATGCCAAAAGGGAGGACTTATTACTGGTCTGTAGGGACCATCAGTCTCTGGAAGAATTCTTGCATGTTCAGATCTTATAATTTAGAAATGCAGAGCTTGGCATTGTTTATTTAGTACACTTTTGATAAGTCAGTTTAGGTAACAGCAGACAGCATAGTAGTTGTATTTTTACTTAAAAGCAGTGATTTTTAGGAAGGGGCATTTCAGTGAGCGATCAAGGTATGAGAGAATCTTCTTATCAGAAATATTATTTTTATTTTTTTTCCAAAAGCTTCTGAGAATGCTGATAATAAGTATTTTAATTGCTGATATTAAATATTTTGATAATTCCTGTCAGTGAGAGTAAGCTGCTGAGGAGTCTCAGCTGCAATCTGGGAACAGTTCTGGTGTGAGCTTGTGAGTTCTGTAAATAACTGCTTTTCCTTTTCTACAGCAGCAAACAGTAAAACAGACAACTGCAGAAGAATATCATAGAAGAATTTATTGTCTTCTTTTGTCTTCAGACTGGAAAGTTTGGATGCCTGTGTTACCCTAATTCGGTTCAGAGGAAACCTGCTTATCAAGATTTGGTGGTTGTGTTAGGGAGAGAATTTACTTTTCCCCACATACCTGCAGCACCATTTATTATATTCATAGTAAGATTTAATTTCACAAAGCAAAATCAGGAAGAAAAAAAAAAATCCTCAAAAAAACCCATAAAGTAGACATCTAAGTCATTCATCGGTCAAAATCTGGCTTTGCAGTCAGAAGGACTGAGGGAACTTCTGTAGGTGTATTAAATTCTATAACTCTGTTTGAGTTACCTTGTAATGGTGTCCAGCTCCGGACTGAATGTGAAATTGAGGATCGACAAACAGGATTAACAGTATAATCGCCATTATGTAATCCCTGATTTCTTTTAGACAAGAGGCATCAGGACTTTCCTGTTCAGTGACATTAGTAAATTTGGAATCGTAATTGGTTTATGTTACTGTCCTACAATACAGCCGTATTCAGGTGATCTAAATGCCACCTGGTTCTCCATGCCTGGTATTTCTTATTAGTTAGATCTAGATTGTGTTTCTTGTTCACATATGCTTACAGTTCAAAAACTAATGGGGGCCTTAAAATTACAGGAATAGATTATGTTATAAAGTTACTTGCTAATTCTAATTCCAGATTTTGTGATGGTTTGCACCATTATCGTCCATTGCTTTATTTGGTATACTGAAATTTGTATTTTTATTGGGTTTATTTTTAAAACGTGCAAAAATAATATGCTTTCTAGGCTGAAGCCAGAAACACTTGAAGATGATCTTGATAAATATGCTGCAAGTGCCATGAAAATGAAAAAAGAAAAGATTGATCTTAAAGAATTTTCAGCATACTTGGAGTTTCCAGTTTCTCACACATTGGAAAGTATGTTCGCACTTTTTGATGAGGTAAGAAACATCGTGTTTAAAAATTGTATTATTCTTGGTAAACTCTGCTTTAGCCTAATTCTGTTCTAGTTGAATTCACTGAGGTCTGATTTGGGCCAGTGCTAAGTGCTTTTGAGTACTTCACAATATTTGCTTACTGCATTTCCTTTTCAGTAAGGTAAGAGCACCTGTCATCAACTAAATAAAGTACTCATTCAGGTAGAAGTTAAAAGGAGTATCAGTTGGCAAAACTGACTTTCTTTCTAGATTCAAAATACGAAGAGGAAGACAGATCAGTTTGTGCTAAACATCTGCTGCAGCTTGTCGCAACTGAA
>BJBW01004408.1:172530-184566 GCA_004320125.1 Scolopax mira
CCTGGTCCTCCGGTTCCCTGATTTTAATTTCAACACAGTATTTCAGATCGTTTAATGGAAAAATGCAAGTGAAGGGTTATAGTAGCAGCACTGTCTTCCAAGAATCTTTGAATTATGACTTCTAACTGAGGCTCTGAAAAGGACCTGCAGAACTTTGACTCAAGTTCTTGCCCTGAATTAATTAAATTTCAGTGGACTTTTTTTGCAGTGACATATGTAATTATCTATCTTAATATTCTGCATCGTTAGCAACTGTTAGTTATTTGTGAAAGTTCTCAGACAAATTGCAGTATTGTGAAGTTTTTCTTCACAGAATGAAGATGGCATAATTGACGTTCGGGAATTTGTCATTGCTCTGTCAGTTGTCTGTAAGCCATCAAAAACACTGGAAACAATTCAGTTGGCATTTCAGGTAAGCAGCATTTTCTTCCTCTATGTAATTTACTTTTTTTAGAAATTATTAATGCTACCATTAGATTTAACAGAAGCTTGTTTAACATGTCCTTTTAATACTTAATGTTATTTTAGAATGTAATTAATGGAAAGTTAGATTAAGAGGTCACGCACCTCAAGTTTAAGACATGTAAAATTATGGAAGCTTGCCATTTGAAATCGTGCTCTGCGGAGCTCTGGTAGAATCTTTTTCAGCACACTGAATCTCAAACCTGAAGTCCATTTGTATTGATTCCTCTAAACTAAAAGCTAATGAGTTGTGCTTACTACTTTTATAATGTTGCAATGGAATCTTATTTTTCAATATAGAATATTTTAAAACTTTTCCTACATGTTAATAGAGCTTGATCATTTTACCCCCTTTTATCTTCTGGAGAAGAGGAGGCTCCGGGGAGATCTAATAGCGGTCTTCTAGTACCTGAGGGGGGCTACAGGAAAGCTGGGGAGAGTCTGTTCACAAAGGCCTGCAGTGACAGAACAAGGGCTAACGGGTATAAACCGGAGAAGAGCAGATATAGATTAGACATTAGGAACAAGTTCTTTACTATGAGGGTGGTGGAGCACTGGAACCAGTTGCCCAGGGAGGTGGTTGAGGCCCCTTCCCTGGAGACATTCAAGGTGAGGCTCGACGGGGCCCTGGGCAACCTGGTCTAGTTGGAGGTGTCCCTGGAGTCCCCTGGAGACTGCAGGGGGGTTGACTAGATGACCTTTGAAGGTCCCTTCCAGCCCAGATGATTCTATGATTCTTGATAAGATTTTCTTCCCTCTGTCTTACTGTGTTCCTGTGTTGGTCCTGCAGTCTCTGCCCAGGCTTTTTGCTTCCCAGAAGTGCTCCTGATTCCCTGAGGCTCGAGCCTCAGTGCTTTGTTGTAACATCAACATAGATAGCTAATGCAGGCTTTTTGGAAAAGTGACAGCAGCAATACTTACTCCATTCCAGTAGGTTTGTCTCACACCTCGATTTATTACTTTTTAATGGTCTTTAATATTGTTATTACAACATACAAACTCTGCAGCATCCTGCATCACCTTTTCTCTTTATCTTGAACTTGTGTGGTCTTCAATATCATTGAAACTGAAGAATGCTAACTCTTGATGCTGTTACCACTGGTGAATGCATGGACTTGAGAATGTTCATTTGCATGGTACTACATGGCAACCTTGTTTTTTCAAGTACTTATTTTCAGATTCTTCAACATACTTGTATTATTCCCTTAACTACGTTCTGCTAAAGAAATGAAGCTCCTGTGAATATTTAGTGTTTGCATCTATCGTTCTTACCCTTTGGCCAGTATAAATTTGACACAGGAGGAAGGAACAAAAATACTTAGTTTTTAGAAATATTGGGGGAAATCTGCTTCATAGCTGCTGTTACTTACTGCCACTTCTTAAAGAAAAGCAGAAAGGTCTCTACCCTTACTTATTCCATTTGATTTATATAATGGCATAGAGAAATGCTCAGGTGCTTGGTCAGCTCTCTGTCTTCATACTAAAATGAAAAAGGTTAAAATAAACCTGGAAGTGTTTTTTGGGTAGTATTTCAATAAAATTTAGCTGTCATGATGCATAATGTGCAATATACTTTTACCATTACAGAGGAAGATATGCTCAGATTATTTTCTTTTTGAAAGTACTGAACAGTTAGTAGAACTGTTTTTAAACAATTCTGTTCTTTGCTATCTGTTCGGTTCTTCAATTTATAATGCATCATTTTGAGTTCTCTGGTTAACTGCAAAATATAAAGTTAACTATAGAACTGCAAACACATTCTAATGCATGTATGAAGAAGAGGAAGCACTCGGCAAGGGGAAGCAGGTATGGCTCATTTTATCCTGCTAGTGATGATTGGAAGGCTTAAAAAAAAAGTCTAAAGCTGAGGAAATTTTGCTCACAGTATTCTAGAAAAAAGGGAAAGAAACTTATTTTTAATCTTTTTTTCTCCCCTCTTTTCTGGGTTTGTGTAAAGTAGTTGGGAGCCATTGAAGGATCTCCCCAGTTCACGAATTTGTGACTTTGTACAATTGCTGTCCTCTGCCATGTGCTACTTTTTTGCAAAGCACCTTGTTATTTATTTTCAGGGACAAAGTGCAACATTTCACATAGCTGAAGGAGTTTTCAAAGTGGAAGCATTTAGTAGATGGTTGAAGAACTTGAATAATAGGAGTTATTGAGCCACCAGCCTTCCAAAGCAGTGGGCAATTAAAAGAGAAGGGGAGATTATGGCAATCAAGCCTAAGAGCAGCACTTCAGTCTTAAGTGCTGTGCATCCTCACTTTGTAATTACTGAGGAAATGAGAGGGTGTTGTGAATCTTGCAGATATGATGCTTGTGAGCTTTACCATTGGATATCACCTTCTGACTACTTTAATCTGTGAAGATGTAGCAGGTTTTATTAAACAAGTGTCTTGTTCTTGCCCCTACTACTTGTGAAACAGCGTGCAAGCTAAGTGTGAGGGAGAAAAAGGCAAGATTCCTGATTTGAGTATGAGTTTTGCCTTCCAGAGTACTTTAACTGTTTTTATTCCACTGACTTTTTTTATTCCATTAAGGTGTGCTGTGTCATGGGACAGCAACTTCCGCTTGTGTGAAAAATACATCCTGATGCCTATTTTGTTCACTCATCAGTTCCCACCTTCTCATTGCTGTAGAGAAACTAAAAGGAAGTTTCTAAATAGCATTTTTACGTGATTGTTATTATGCTTGAAAATGAGACAAGGATGTTTCAAAAGCTCTTCTGTCTCGATTTCTATTTCAGAGGAAAATTGAGTTATTTTACAAAGTTTAATGAAGTTGTGTTTGTTACAGATGTTTTGAAATACTCAGGTCCTTTTTTAAGGGGAAAACACAGTACATATTGAACACATACAGAGATAAAAGATAGAATGAGACTATGAACAATTTCAGTCAGTAGTAAAGCCAGCTCTTTCTGTGAGGAAACTCTTTGCTTCAGGACTTAAATATGCAAATTATTATTTTGAATAAGTATTTGTAGAAAGCTATAGACCCATCACTTTAAGGTAAGATTTTCCTGATTTATACAATACAGATGCAGGCATTTTATGCAAACTGGCTGTCAGCTCAGTTGGATGTTGGTCAAAGGAATCTTGAGTTTTACATCTGACCAAGAGGAAATGGTATCTGCTTTAGGCTGACCTAAATATATCTCATAATTCTACAGACCTTGGATTTTGTAGTCCATTGAGCTTTGTGTCCAAATTATTCTCAGTTACATATCTGCAAAACATGTCAAACAGTCTTATCACTGAAATGCCAGTGGTTGGACATGTAAACGTAGGGGTTTTTTGAATATAGCAAGCTTTACTTTCTAAGCTTGCTAATAGTACACAGGTGACAATGCTGTCTTTTACTCGGATTAATCAGAAATCCTTAGTAGATCACATCAATCTGAGAGCAACTAGAATTTCCACTACCAAATTTTGATTTTGCATAACTACTTAGTGTGGTGCTGCTCATAAGAGTTTGTATTCAGCTTTGCAATGATTTATCTTGCTGTCTTGATTCATAGCTGTATCAGTCAGAAAGTGGAACTATAACAGAAGAGGATTTAGCTCATATTCTGAAGACTGCCATGGGTGTATCACACATTGATGTTACACACCTTTTTAGAGCTGTAGATGAAGAAGAAGAAGGAGAGATTACATATGGTAAGTATTTTAAGTGGTTCTGAACTGTCACAAAATGTCAGTTGTCTGAACTCATGTTGATATACAAAACAGTTATATTTTTATTACACTTTTTTTAGTTGACTTGTTGACTAACAATGATAGAAGCACTTCAGACAAAATAAATTTACATTTGAAAAAAAAATTAGTTTCACCGTTAATATTATCTGTCACGTTTACGTGTTTTTAGAGGCTTTCCCTTACAGTTAAGGTGAGGTAATACCTAGAATAACTCTTTCAGTTTATTCTGTTCTGTGACTTCCATGTATGTGAAAATGTACTTTTAAGAAAATTATCTTAGCTCTGTCCCGTTGTTTTGTCTCTTGTATCTATTCCCCACTATTTCTGTCCTCCCAGAATACAGAGGGATGTAAGATATTTTACTCCTATAATAATTTCTCAGCCTGTTTGAAAGTAAGTCATGAGTTTGTGTGTGGGGAGAAATGAGGGTGTATTAAGCAAGCTGCTCAATATGCAGTCTGTAATGCAGGTGATACGGAGGCGAGAAAGTTGCATTTGAAAAATTTTGAGATCTGGGTGACTACATTATACTGGGAATCAAAGTTCTTGTGTGTTACTTCAGATCCTTCATCTTTTATGCTGTAAGGCTCTAAATTTAGTTGTATCATGTAAGTATGAACTGAGTTGTTGATAGCCAACATATCACGTATCCAGTAGAAGTGCTTATGACATGCCCTGCTCCTTCAGTATATATCAGTACATATTTAATGTGTAAAAATCTTACAAATTAATGCATAAGTGTCAGTAAATCACAGTTTCTACAATAGCAGTTCCTATGTTTAAATCATACAACATCTATGTAAAGCTTCAATTACAGAGCTACTTTAGAGTTATTGAAATTATTGTGATTACCACTGCCCTCCCCTTTTTTGGGGATGTTTTGCTTCCTTGATATTCCTGCTGTACTACCTCTTTCCTTTATGTACCTCTCATCTGTTTTGTCCCCAGCATTTCTATGTCCATCCTGTGCTATTGCCTTTTTCCTGCCTGTCTCTTGTTCCTTGTCTCCCAACTCATTTGGGTGATGACTCAACTCTTCCTCCCTTCCCCCCATCATCAGCTTCAAAAATACCAGCAGAGAATCTTAATAAGCCTAGCAAAACTCTAATTTTGGCACACTTCATTGTTTGAGAATAGCTAAATTTGAAATGGTGTACAAGTGAACTCAGACCAGTTCGTGTGAGTTAACAAAAAATTCATATATAAATATACATATTTAATAGTACTTAGTTGCATTTAAATCTGCACTTTTCCACAAAGTGCTCATGGTATATTCCCACCACAAGAAGATCTAGACCAGTGAGCCACAGTACTGGCCTCTGAAGTGCTTAGCTCTCATTTTCACTATCTTCTTTCCTGTAGTCAAGAGTAGTCTTGTGTGATGCTACACAAAGTAGGGTGGTGGTTATAACATTTCTTTGAAACTTGGATCTTTTTCTGAGAGCCATGCTCATTTTATAATATAAAAATTACACTAATATTTTAACGTATTTGAAAGCTTAATAGTAAAATTAAATGTCCAATTTATTGTGACAGAGAATTAGAAGATGAAAAAATAAACTTTTGATAATTGCATTTCTGTCTTGAAAGTTATTGCTGTCAGTATTCAATCGGCCTTTCCTGAGAATGTGAAGTTTCCACATAGTCAATTTATTGCACTTACATGCTGAGGAAGGAGAGGTGGAAAACTTGCAGACTACACCTTTTTCTGAAGGCTTTTTCCAGACAGATTCTGAGAAATCAAAATTTTGGTGGAAGAGTACTGACGTTACTTTGGATACACAAGCTCCTTATTTCTAGGGTGTTGCAATGTGAAGCAGGAATATTAAATCTTCAATCTTACTTATAAGAACAAAAAAAAATAAATCCAAAGTATAGCAGAGTCCTTGAAGCCAGAGAGCTCATCCCAAAGAAAAAGTTCAGGTTGCAGGTAAACAGAATAACCAATAGCAAATTTGGTATTATATAACTAGATTGATAATCTTGCATCTAAATTGTTAGAAATCTGGATTTTTGTCATGCGTTTGAAAATACACTGGTTGCCAAAGGTCTGTGCATCAGTTCTCTTAAGCAGTGTGCTGTTGGCTTAACTGTTTAGATACTTTAAATACTGATTGAGAAGCTCATGCCTTCATTGTGGTCTAGAGAGAGGCAAGATTTTTCAGTCCTAAAACATATTTCTTGAGAATTTGACTAGTCTTAGTAGGTGAGCTTTCTGTATTCTAAGAAACTCTCCCCCTGCTCTTGATAGACAAATGATGACTGTGAAAGTATTTTGAAGGCTACCTTACTTGCTAGTAACAAGAAGAAATGGGGCAGTATTGTGAGTATCCATATGGATGAATGTTCAGAGAAGGAAAAATTACTTGTTCTGGAATATCCTTATCTATAATAACTGCAGGATTATCCTATGAAGTTCATGTATGCTAAAGCCATGATGTAACTGAGAGAAGATTCATGAACATAGAGCTTCCATCGGGAGCATTGAGTAGTAGGAGGGCATTGCAAAGGCAGGAGAAAAACCTCTTGAAGTTCTTGTAGTACATATGCATACTTAATGCAAAAATATGGATAGGAGTCTTAAAGAACTCCACTTTATGTTCTTTGCTTCTTTTTGTCTCTTTCCTTTTAGAAGGGGTAGGAAGTAAATTTAGTTTTTCACAAGTAAATGACTGTAGTGATCTTTTCCTCCAGTCTAATGCTTCACAGTTGCTTTCAAGCTCCAAGATAAGAGTTGTGATTAGAAGTGATGCTGGAATAGCTTGTCTCGTGTTTCTGATGAATGAGGCAAATGGGGTCCCAAGCACTTTTCTTTGGACTCTGCTATGTACAAGTTTGATAAATATTCCTTAATATCTTCAAGACTTGTTTCAGCAAGACCTAAAATGTCTATTTACTGAGATCTATCATTATTACCTAAAACATTGTCCTGCTTGATTCAGTCCTCCCTGGAATCTGAGTTTTTTCATTTGGATCCAGTTACTGATAAAACAGAGAGATGGATCCTGACAGTTGTCAGGATGCCGATTTGGATATTGGCTATCATACTTGTGTGAACAACTGCATCAAGGGATTTTCTGAATTTATTTTCTGAAAAGGTACAGTAGCTTTTTGAAGAAATACTTAAATTGGCAGCTATAGTGTAAATATCCTAGTCTTTCCCATGCAAAAAAGATTATGCTTAATGTGACTATAAGAGCATCTTTGGTATTGTTCATTGAAATTTTACACTTTTCTTAGTTAGGCTAACTATCAGAACCACCTTTCCCAAAAAAGGCTTGTTTTGGGTTTTTTTGATGGTCATTAATATGATGCACACATATGTGGTGTTACAAAAAGAAATAGATCCTTGAGATGGGCTTGAAGCATCCATGTGAAAAAAGGGAAGGCTTTCACGTTCCTGCTGCAGATCAGGTCCTGTTCAGGCTGATAGCTCCTTGCACTCCTTGTTAGCTGCAGAAAAACAATCTACTCAGTTGCGTTCACTGAATGTGCTTAGCTGTTTTGATTCTGATAAGTCAGTTTGCACTCAAGTGTTTCTAATATATTATTGCAACTATTACCACTATTAAAATATTTTAAATATGAAAATTCCTCATTTCCTTCTTGGAAAAGGTTAGATGCATCACATTCTTTGCTATGAGATTATATTTTAAAAAAAAAAAAGCAGAACAAACAAAAAACCCAAACAAAATAAAACATGGTGAACTTGCATTAAATATTATCAAAAGTTTTGCTGTGTGCATTTTCAAGCATTTAAGACTCCTTTCCCTGCCCCCAAAGAGTTTATTCTTTACATGATCAATCAGCCTGTTGTGCATACAGGTTTTTCAGCATAGATGGTAGTGCTGGCTTTCGTAGTCTGAACATCAGCTTTCATTGAATTACAAAATGCTTTAGATCCATATGAACTGTGAATAAAGGATACCCACTTCTTTGTTTGCAGAAGGATGAAGTTGCATTTATTGTATTCTTCCCACCTATCCCTTTGCAGCAGTTCAGAGACAGGGCTGACCTACAACTTCAGTGCCCCTGTGAGCCAAATGACATTCCCTTGCCTTTTGCAATATTGAGAAAAACATGTCATCTCAGAGAAGGGCGGCAGACGGAATGCTGTGGTAGTTGCCTTCTTCCACACCAGCCCGGTTACACCAAGAGGAGCTGGGCTTCCTCCTCTGAAAGGCTTCTTCAGCTGTCATATATCTGTGCTGCACCCCAGGGAACTCACACCATCATCTCTCCGTGAGCTCTTCTGGGATAACACAGTGAATTTGAGTGGGCTGTGTGTGTGATACACTGTAGGTGACTGAGTGATAATGTCAGCTTTTTCCAGTGTCAGTTTATGTTATCAGAATAGCTTCTTTTGATTTGGATCCTGTACAGTGTCTTGTGTTTAAATCCTGGCTGAATAAACCATCATATGGGCAAATTGTGACAAGGATTCAATGTCTGATTTTTAACACAAACTATTACTAAGGATTCCTCACTCTTCCATGAACTAATCTTGTTCCTTTTTTTTTTGTGTTATTACTATCCAATGTTAAAATCAGGGACTCTTTATAATGTGTTAAAAATTATCTTCTCATGTTATTATTTTCTAAAACAGTAGGAGTTTTGAAATGCTGAAATCTTGAAAGTGGAAGGCAGCAATGAAAGCTGCTGTTAGGGTGAAGAGAATTCTGAGTGCAAAGCGCTAAAAGGCGTATTTGCAAAAGACTTCACAGAGTTCAAGAAATGACTATTGCTGTTCACTGTTACTCAGTTGGAGGGCTTCTGCCCTTTCCCCAGTGAACAGTGAGATGCTCTGTCAGGGCATGTGGTGCTCCTCATGCATTTTAATGCAAATTTGAGCCTGTTTAGCTCTTCTCCCTACAAGCTCTGGTCTGAAGTGTTTTAAGAGGGCTTAGATAATTCTGTGGCATTTTGGCTCTGGGAATGTGGTAAGCTTCTGCTGAGAAGCTAAAACGAGTGACGGGGATAGCATTATGTTAACTGCTGCTATTTTTCTCCAAAGTGGTCATGTGATAATATATGTGTAAGTATTCAAATTTAGCATCCTTCTGTTTCAAAGAGCTGATTCTGTGTAACAACAAATTATTTTTTTTTAGATGACTTCTACAGATTTGCTGAATTGCACCCATACTTTGCAGAAGACTATATCTATGCTGATCAAATGGGAGATGAGAATGGCTTGGAGACTTCATCTCTTTCTGCTCCTAATGGTATCTGTACTGACTTCAGCCCTGAAAACCCTGAAGTTAAAAACAAGCACCTACAGAAGAAATTGAATTAACACTACAACTGTTACCTTCCTCTCCTGGTGAGAGGATTGTCTTTTCTTGGGATTTTCATAAGTCACTCCAACTATACGACAAATACAGTTTTGTGTGTGAAAGTTCTTCTACCTTAATACCGTTCTTTGAATCATATGTGCTATATTTAACATGTTCCAGGTTACTTTGGGGAAGATGGGGAGTTTGGGGGGGGGGGGGGGGGGGGGGGGGGGGGGGTGTTGTGTGCTTGTTGGTTTGTTTTTTTTCAACAACGTCTTTGAAAGGCAAAAATGTGAATGTGCTTCATTATTAATGTTCATATTTAAAAGGAGGCGGCACACTTATTTATATTCCATGGGCTAGTTTTCATGTACAAAGTGTCGCACAAACTGTGCATGTATAAAGAAACTGTAGCTACTATGGTGTTAAGTGCACTTTGGTGATTAGTGTTTTCCCTAGTTATGGGGACCTTTATTTGGGGCCAAACTTTGCTGTCCATATTCGCATAGTCAGTCTTGTTGATTTCAGTGGGATTATTCTCTTGAGCAAGGCAAGCATATTTTGGCCCTTTGTTTTGGTTTCAGTGAGCAGTTTGGAAACAATAATGCAGAAACGTGCTAAGGATTACTTTTTTATTGTTGAATGGCAAAATCGTTTCTCTTTCAGTCTATTCCATGGTAGAATGAAAAGGAAAGGCTCCTTACCCCTCGCCCCAACACTTTTCTACTGTAATCATTCGGATGCAATTAAACATTAAAGCATTAAACAAGATTTTTTTTTTTTCCAAACTGACATAGCACATACTATCTGCAAATATGTGACAGAACTGTGCTGCTTTTCTAACAGTCAATCCAAATCATGTCCACCCAATATTTAAATAGGAGACGTTTACACCATAGTATTTAATCTACCTTTATGAGGAATCACAGGTTTCTTTTGTAGCAAACCTGTATATGCAGATAACTTAGCGTGGAACACACTATGAAAACTTTATTGTATCAGCCCAAGTTTGCAAAGGTTGCAGTTAGTTCAGAGGCCAAGCCAGCAACAAGTTGCAGAACTGAAAACTTCAGGATGAAACTTTAATTAGCATTTTTCTCTTCAGGATGAAACTCATCCTGAAGAGAAAAATGGTAGTTAAATCTCTATAGCAACTTTAAATATACTGCTTATAATTTCTTATCTTTCCTTTTGTAAAGCCAGATGCCTTAATAACCAATCGAGGTCTCAAAGTCAAAATTATTAGAAAACCACAGAGTTTCACTGATCAGGAAATGTGACAGAAGCCTCAAGGAGTAGGAAGGAGGACTCTGCCACAGAATAACTCAGATGGCAGCTCTACTTCCAGACAAACAAAAATTACTTTCAGACCATCTATATGACTAATTTTGTAGGGCTGTGCTAAAATATGATGGGTTTGTGATTGGAAAACTGTTGAGATTTGAATCTGCCGTGTTAGAGTAATTTAAAACTAGATTTGAAATGCCAGAATTTTAGCAGAAACTAAATTTGTTTGCACCAAATGCTCTTATTACTAGTTCTTAAATAGCAGGAAGTATTTTACAGCTCATTAGGGTATTGGAATGTGTCCTTAAAAATCCCTAACTGAATGTGGCAAATCTCTGAACCAAAACTGGCTTTAATAGAAAGGCTAGGGAGGGGGGAAGTAAGAAATTATGCTTTTTGTGGGGTATGTAGAGGTAGGTCCTTATTTGGAGATAATAACTAAGCTTTTGATTTATCTAGGTAATGCATGCCAAGCTGACAGGGCTTTAGCAGACTTGCAGACAAGATATGAGTTAAAACTGATCAGGAAAAATAGGAGAAATGTTTTGGAAAAATAAGGCATGTGAGGAATTACACTTAGGTGGGAATAGTCAGCAGCACAAACAGAGGAGGGAGTGGGTGTTACTGCATAAAACATCTTGGGGCAGGGATGGTGTGGAGTGTGACAACTGAACACCATCAACTCATTGCTGCAGAAAAGGTACTCATTATAGTTGGGTGCATCAACAGTGCAACCTGTGAGAAGTGTGGTGGTGGTTCTGTGTCACCAAGGTACCTGAAGTACCTGCGCATGATGGGAGTAGCTGGATAGAGTCTGGAGGACAGAAAATACTCCAAAAGGAGGGAAAAGAAAAAAAAAAGACTGATAAAATATATGGTAACAGTTTACTGATAAGGAAAAAGTTGATACAGAGAAGACAGGAGCAGTCTCTTCTCCGTGTTGATGGTAGATACAGGCTATTCATTTAAAAAGCAAGTTAAATATTAGGAAAATATCCTTACAATACATCTAGTTCAGCTAAGGAAAATTGGTTATTCCAGGTGGGGCGAGGAGCCTTCCTTCACTGGAGGTTTTTGTGATTTTGTTGATTGTGCCCCAGAATCATAGGGATACATCCAGAGACCTGCTTTCTGTGATGATACAGTATGTATTTTAGCCTGTATGTAAGGGAGGAAAGCATGTGAACTGTAGTTTGGGCAAATCACATCTCCTCTACAAGACTTTTTATGGCACTTGGCTCAAGCTGTCTGAGGAAGTTATCTTTTGCTTTGTATGTGAGCTTGGGAATCTGAGAATTTCAGAGTGCTGGGGATGAGAG
>BJBW01004408.1:194536-204606 GCA_004320125.1 Scolopax mira
CCTGAACCTCCCTGGTGCAACTTGAAGCCATTACCCCTTGTCGTATCATCTGTGACCTGGGAGAAGAGACCGATCCCCACCTCTCTGCAGCCTCCCTTCAGGTAGTTTTAGAGAGCAATAAGGTCTCCCCTCAGTCTCCTCTTCTCAGACTTAACAACCCCAAGAAGCTGTGGATGCCCCATCCCTGGAGGTGTTCAAGGCCAGGCTGGATGGGGCTTTGAGCAACCTGTTCTGGTGGGAGGTGTCCCTGCCCATGGCAGGGGGGTTGGAGCTAGGTGATCTTTAACATTCCTTCCAACCTAAGCCATTCTATGATTGTAACTTACTATTTCTGTGCTCTGAACTCTTCATGTTGTGTTCTGGTTTCAGTTAAGCGTATATACTACCACGCGGTCAAGCATCGGTGCTGAGAGTAATATAGATCTGGTTTTGAACGTGGAGGATTTTGATATTGAGTCCAAATTTGAAAGGTAGGTATCCAAACTATGAGTTCTTTCGTTAATTCTGAAGGTTGTATCCTAACTGGTAGTTACAGATACGGAAGTATACGTGAAGCGAAGTACACTGTTGATAGTTCTGTTGAAAGAGTAGAGTTGTTGTTCTTGCATTATTTATTTTGGGGTTAAATGGTTTTGCATGTTCTATAGGCTATTCGGTTCACGGTTTTTCATAAAATAATAACCATATTTGCCGTGTTAAGGCAGCAAAGATGTTAGTTGGATTTCAGCCTTAGAGTTGAGGACAAAGTGCTGTTGTTAATAAAAAAAGTATTAGAATATTTCATTAATTAAATGTTGGTAAAGTGCCTGCCTTGATGGAAATGGTGTGTGAAGTTCACCTGGTGCGGAGGAATATTCTTACCTTGACAATCACCTTGTAGTTCCAAGAAACAGAGTTTGCAAAACAAAGCTATTCCAGTTAATACAAAAATGTTTGTTTCTCTCATGTAGATTTTACAAATGCTGTCCTATATTGTCTATAATAATAATAATACTCTGAAAATAGATTCTACTTTAAACGTTCATCTCACTAGCTGTGCTAGATCAGTAACATACATATATTGTGCTAAACTGAAGTATTGGTTAGTGTGGATCATCATACTCTTTTCAGCCACACACACAACTGTCTTATAGAAGTGTGCTTTACTTATAGTAGTACAAATAACTTTTTATTGGGAAAATCGAAGTCAAAGTACCTGGAAGCGTTTGAGAATTTCCTCTAATAACGTGTAGCTTGTGTGATAGCTAAGATAATGTTCTTAATAACCATGACTTCAGAATAGAATTTGGAAGGCAAACCATGTTCTCTTGTTCTGTAACTGTTTTAGTGCTAATAATCATAAAACCAAACTTTTTTTCTGGTAGTTTAGGGTTTCAAGACCTTCTGAAGGGGTGTTGCTGCAAAGATGGAATAAGATTGTGCTGTTAGAGAAATTTCTGACTCTAACGCCATGCTCTATGTATGCATCTATACAATTAAAATGATTATAACTATTTGTTTATGATTCATATTTGCTGCCTCACTTTTTTACGTTGAAGATAGTCACCTTATTTTTGACTCATGTTGCAGAGTCTCCCCGTTTCTTTCCCATTCTGCGTTTTCTGTAATTAAAGAACAAGTTGGCGTGCAGGTTAGATCATATTAAACTTTGTCTCTGGCAGACTTGAAAATAGAGGAGTTGTTTCACTGCCACGGTCTGTTAAACCATTGCAAGTATTCAGAGAAAGACAGATAACCTGAGCAAATTTACAGGAATAGCAGATCCGTTATACAAGGTTGCAAGTAGGATGATTTCTTGGCTCAGCACAAGGGGAGTGACTTCATGGTTCGGGGCTCTAATCTAGAGTTCTGTGCGTGGCCCACCATAGCTGAGAGGACATTCTATTAACACAAAGTGCTTGGTAAAACTTCGTGATTTTCTCTTTAAACTTTTTATTGTGGATACAATCTGTGATACATATTCAGCACACGGAAGGCTATTTTCGAGTGGTGTGATAAGTTTGGCCCTATGTCCTATTGGCAGGGGAAAACATGAAAAGATCTGATGATGCAGACCTGTGTTATTTAGTGTAATAAAGGATTAATTGGACAAAGATTAAAGTATTTTGAGATAATAGTGAAACTTGCGAAATGCAAGTATTATAATACATACTGGAGTATATAAATTGAAATATATAAATATAAATTTCAGCACGTGCTATGTGATCTCATAATGTATTTATTTTGTATTTTAGGACAGTGAATGTCTCTGTACCAAAGAAAACACGAAATAATGGCACATTGTATGCATATATATTTCTTCACCATGCTGGCATTTTGCCTTGGCATGACGGTAAGCAGGTCCATATAGTAAGCCCTCTGACCACGTATATGGTCCCTAAACCAGAAGAGATTAATTTGCTCACTGGAGAATCAGCCACACAGGTAGGTGATTTTTCCGTCTGTAGATGAAGAACTACAACAAAAGTAATTTCTTTTGTAGACACTTCTAGTGTTGGCATCTGCTATGCTTCCATCTTTACACTGATGAGAATAATTAGGAAAAAAAAAAAACCCAGCAAAATCAAAACTCTTAATTATCAATAATACAATGTTAGACCACTCAGCTCAGCAGAGTTGTAGAGCCCTCTATAACACTGGCTGGTGTTTAAATGCTTCCCTAGTTAACATTAGTTGTTACTTCAAGGATTTATTGCTTTTGGTAGAAACACTGTATTTTCTGTAACGTATGATGCTGTTTTCTATAGTGGGTTGGATGCATGTGAAATAACATGCTTTGCTTTCATAATCAGAGACGCAAGCTTGATTTTGACATTGGTGAATAACCAACGTCAAATTCCTCCTTTTCCTTTAGGGTGTTTTTACTTTTCACTTCAATTCAGGAGAATAAGAACGCTTAAGAGAACAAACACTATGATTACTCAGTTGGGGAAGGGGGGAAAGTGGTGTTATTTGACTAAATACCTGTGAATGGCTGTTATACCTCATATCAAGTGGAGCTTGAGAATTTCACTGGTTTTTTGTTGCAATCTGAAATGCACTTGTAGCTAGCGCTCCTGTTTCTAAATCCTGTAAGAATAAAGTTGAAAATAAGTCAGAACAGGTGGTGTTCATCCAAAGAAAAGCAAGTAGGATGCCATGGTGATAAGCATCTGCTGAAAGCTACGGTCATACTTGGTTTCAGCACTGCTTTACACAGAAGTTCAAAACAAATGGTCTGATCTGTTTACTCCCCAAAATTAATATAGTTGATAATCTACATCCTTTTGACTGTTTTGAAGTGACATCTGATTACTCTACAATCCTTATGTCGAAGTGACCTTTTCTGACTAGAATCCGCATTCCTAAGGTATTAAGGTTAATTACCTGAATATTCATTCTTCATGAACAAGGCTGTAAATGGACACTGAAGTTTTTTCAGAGTCAGATTATGGTAGGCCTTTACAATCCATTCTATTGTATTTGAGCAAAATACTCATCTGCTCAAAATTAAAGTGTTTCTTAGTAGACTTCTGTTTTGTGATATAGTTAGTGACTCTACAGTTTCTGCAATTTAGACTGTTATCCTATTCAAAATTCCATATTGTTTATCAGTATGTACATATTGTTGTATTTATTAAGCAAATTGAAGCAGAAAAACAGACCAATGCTCTGGACGAACCTGTCTCTCACTGGAGATCAAGATTAACCTTGAATGTCATGGTGGAAGATTTTGTGTTTGATGGATCATCCCTTCCTGCTGATGTTCACCGTTACATGAAGATGTAAGTACATGACTTAATTTTGCTAGATCTGTTAGTATAAACTTACTGCACATTTATGCAGAAATCCCCCCCTGGCCTCTTTTAATATTTTATGTTTAAATTGGCACTTAGGAGACAAGGATATTATTAATGCTTTCGTTTCAATAGTGACAATTAGTAGGATATTATGTACTAGAAAACTTAATTGGAGATACCTTGTTCCTGAGCAGCTCAGAGTTTAGAATATCAGAGTTATCATAGTAAAAGAAAGCTGAACTACAAAGTCACAAGAAAAATGCTACAGCAGACTTCATACCTCCTTGTTCTCAAATCATACTTCTGGCCTTTAAAACAATTACTGTCCCTTGACTTTTCCACTTACCCTTCACCTGCCAATTATCTGTACAAACTGCAAGTGCAGAAGAGGCACAGCCGATCTCTTATGTCGTCTTTTTTCTCCCTTTATGATTTGCTGTATTTTACTTTGACAATATGTGTTCCTACATTATCTCACTTTCTCAAGAAAACACTAAAAAGCAGGGATAGGTTTGTTGACCACTAAATACGAGCAACAGCTTCTGTTCACAGCTTGCTTAAATTACTTCTGGCATTAACCATATAAATAGTGCTATGTTGGCTTGTGCTGCTGTATGTTGATGCCTTTCTCTCCAAGTATCCTGTTAAATCCAGAAGCAGTTGCTTAATCAGCAGACCCTGGGGTTCTGGGATAGCATCCCAGCCAGAATAGATAAACTTAGCAATTCATAAGACAGACCCATGACAAGAAGGGGTTGATGAACGAGGATATTTTTTCTGGTCATGTTTAGATACTCATTAGTGCAGTTTTGTCATTGCATTGTACAGGAAATAGTTTAGATATGAAGTGGCCTGCTGCAATTCCACTAGCAATAGCTTTAATTGTACTTGTTATACAGAAATCTAAACCTCTTCAGTTAAATAACCAAACAGTGTTTCTGAGCCTTGAATTAGTACTTTTCTGTATTACTCTTGCCCTGTGTATATTTAATATGCAGTCTTTCTTAGCAGGCGTAGAGACTTCTTTCTTTTGTCAACAACTGAAATTCAAATTTGGCCTTTAAAAAGCTCCATTATGCTAGTTCCATAGAGTTTTGCCGAGATCATCACAATGTAGATAATTGCTTTTCTAGTGAAGAACTTTAAGAATTTGCATCTTTTAGGGCATTAGGTTAAATGCTTTCCTAAGATACTGACAAAGCAATTGTATATAAGTCATGATTTGCTAAATACCTTTCCAGTGGTCAGTTTTGAACTGGGCTCAAAGGCTGGGAAATTTCTATTGAGTCCATGCGGGTTGGTGAGGTGGTAGAGCAATCCAAACAAGAGCTTCTGTTGAGAAGCCAGAGAAGATTTCTGCTCCTTGGGCACTCTCTCCAGTAGTATGTAACCTTCTGGTGTGTGTGCCAGCCATGGTGTTCATAGTCCCATGTTAGCTACAGCATGGCTTATTGCTGACCTGATGTTATTGGGGGTGCAGAGGAATGGGGGAGGTGGTGAAGAGTTGACCTTGTTGCAGTAGGAGAGGGATACTTGAGACAAAGGATACACATATATGGTAGTAAACTTCAGCACATTTCTTTTGTTAGCTTTAAATTTTCTTTACCCTTTGTCATGCTACAACTTCAGCATCATCACAGCCAATGTCATTTGTCTTTCTTTTTTTTTTTTTGCATATTCTGTCTTTCTATGGAAAAGAGAAATAAAAACTAAAAAGAGAAGTGTGACATGCCTAATGTGACATGCCACAGACTTCTCTCAGTAAAAGACTCTAGGGTAGTGGCTTCTTTCCTTCTTTGTGTATTAAAGGAAAATGTGCCTGAAAAGGTGGTGGGAAGTATCTACATGGGAAGATCTGAAAGTGATGAATGAGTGCTAATTTGAATAAAAGTAGTTTTCTTTTTAGATCACTACAGTCATAAAATCCATGTTTAAACATCCTAGGGTTCAGTTGGGGAAGACAGTGCATTACCTTCCAATATTATTTATTGATCAGCTAAGCAACAGAGTGAAAGATTTGATGGTGAGTAATAGAATACCTTTAATTACATTTCACAGTAATCTTCAATGTTTTTTTAATTAAGATTTTTGTCATAGGTTGTTTGCTGTAATGAAAAAGTATAAATTCACAAAATGACTCTACCAATACTGTTACATATAATGTCATCAAGTGTGGTACCTGCAGAGGGCGGATCTGAGTTTTGAAACTCCTCTCTGACAGAAGTTTCTGCCAAGCACTCCCTTGTGTTCCACCAAAAGGTGCTTGGATTCCACTGCTTTTGCCTCTTGGGTAGATACGGAGGACATCACTGCAGCAGCAGCTATGGTGGGAGCAGTCTCATGAGCAATTTGACTCCCTAAGCTGAAGAAGCTTGTTTTAGCATTGCAGAGCTGCTTCTTATAGCTTCTAGGGAAATGACTATACTGAGCACAGCTGATACTGGAGCTATACTGAGATAAGTCAGTAGCTGTTCTCTTATCTCCAAAAAATTCACTCGGGGTTACATTTTCTGGTGTTTCTGATCTCTATTATGTTAGAGTAACTTGGGCGCCTGACAGTTTGGTGTTACAGTACATCCAATGATTTTGTTCACTGAAACAAATCAGGGCTTACAATCTTCAATAATGGAATTACAGAAGAATAAGGTTGAATGAGATTTCTGTGGGTCGCTATCCAAAGCCCCTGCTCTAAGGAGAATCACCTAGAGCAGGGTGCTCAGGACCTTCTCCTGTTGAGTTTTGGATGTACCCAGGGATGGAGATGCCATAGCCTCTCTGGGCAACCCGTTACAGTGCTCAGTTACTGCTGCAGTTAAAAAAAAGATGCTTTCATGCATTTAAATAGAATTTTCTATATTCAGTTTTTGCCCAACTATTCTCCTGTGGGAAATTGTGCAGTTCCTTTATTACAAGATCCCTTGCATCTAACGTATGTTCATCTTAGCAGCTCTTAGTTAAGCCCCACAATTCTTTTCAGTTGCACTGACTAGATTTTAGCAATCAAAGTTTCTGAGACCAAAAGTCTTGCGGAATGTCTCAGAACTGTTAAATGAGTATGCCTGGATTCAGCATCTTCCAGATGGAAGTCTTTCCATAGACCTTCTGCATTGTCTTTCCAATTCATTAATTTCAGCTCAGACAAAGAATTTTGTAACTTGTGGTTGTGGGGAATCTTCTTTAAGAATTGGTATCCTCACACCCAAATTTTTTTGAGGAAACAACCTCCTGAGGATTTGTTGCAAATCTTGGTAACAGATAACTATGTCCGGTATTTCTTTGGATATACTTTTGTGATGTCTTTATCAGTGGTCATTGTCCTTCCTTAAGTTTCTTACCACAACTCATTGGGTTCAGTACATTCATATGAACTTCTAACTGGTCATGTAGCCTGTTTACATAGAAACGCAGTATTCTCACATTATTAATAACATTCTTGCAGTTGTCATGCATGTCACAGTTAATGCTATCGTAACTCATTGCCTTAAAGTTATTAAAGATCCTGGGAAGTGCTGCAAAGACTATTCTGTCAAAAACAGCAAACTCCCCCTTCAGCACTGGCTTATGGGACTTCTCAGCAGTGACTTGCCAAACTTTTTACGAGCCCTGCAGAAAGAGTGGTCAGTCTAAAAATATGCATAGTGTGAGATAATGAGGGGTAAGTGAAGAGCAGGAAAGGATAAGGGAAAAAGGTGATACAGCCTTTTCGGAGTAAGGTCAGCATTTAACTGTAAATAAGGGCATAGATCTTCTCTGTTTGATATGCCTGGCCTAAAGTCGTGAGGCTGAAGATGTTTTCTCTTCTTGTGCTAGGCTGTGTAGATTTTGAACTGACTATTATTTTGACCCAGATAGTAGGTCTTCTGAGGTAAGTACTGTAGTCTGGAGGTTATGTGTTGCTTATGTTCTTAAATGTTCTTGCCAATGATGAGGGTTTGGGGATTGCACAGGATTCTGATTTAACAAAGAGAAAACTTGAATGTGATGTTCTGAGGCCATACTACAAGAGTAGGTTGTATTGCAGAGGTTTGGTAACTTCCTAGTTTTCAAAGGCTTATCACCCATCACACTCAACTACGTTGTCAGGCAGCACTTAGGGACCTTTAATCGTTCATTGAGACTTCATTCTTCTAATATTTATATATTCATGTAATTTGCTTTTGGTGTTGAAGAATTCCTATCTCTGTCTTGTATTGCAATCCGATTTTCTCCCTACCCTGCCCCTGGCCCCTTAATAATGCTTTGTCTGTGTAGAGTGCACTTGCTGCATGTCACTTACCCGTGCACATGCAAAATTATTTTCTAGCTGTCCTGCACAGATAAAATTTCTTTCCTTTTCTCCCAGAAATGTTGATGCTGTCTTTGATAGACTGAGAAATTGCAATCATAATGGAGGGACTAGAGGCATCCTTTAAAAAGGAGAGGAAGCCTGGAAGGTGTTTATGTAGCTTTTGGTAAACAGCTGTAGAATCTTGCCAGCATTCTGTCCTGTGAGCTCTAACCGGGTTATTTTCACCCTGTTTTGTTGTGTGTTGGATTTTTTTTCCAGACAGTTCAGAGATCCCTGATACCATCCTGGTTTGCCAAATTTCCCCCTGCTATATTTATAAAACTTAGTCCACTTCCTTTTCTCTCCCTTGCATGCATACAGGCATGTTCTGACACTGTCTGAAAAGCTTACTGGGGCTTGGGAGGGTGGTGAGACCCAGAATTGTTGGTACTCGCTGCAGGAAAGTATTCCCCAGTTCACACCTAACTGGTACCTGAGGAGGCTAAAAGCATGTTTTGTAACATAAGGATCAGAAAAAGGTTGTTCACCTCGGGTGTCAGCTAACTAATTACTGCAGAAACAGATACAGTGTAGAGTAGCAATTCTGAGATGGGAATTATGATTGTGTGGTAATTAGGAGCCAGGAGCAATAGATCTTGAGCTGTTGCAATTCAGAGTGCTCGCCTGTCCCTAGTCTTGAGCTGTCCTTAAAAGTGTGAAATGTACTGCCTGAACTTGTACCTAGGTAGCTGTAAAAAATTCTAACATTTGTGAGGAAAAAAAATGGTTTTTAAACTTATTTGAGAGGCTGTCATGTATTATGCCAAAGGAGCTGAGGCAATTTAAAACTTTTTTTTTTTTTTTTCCTTTTTTCTCTCTAGCTTAAGGGTGTCTCAGGTAGTTCTCATCCAAACAAGTATAGATGATAAAGGAAGATCAGCTGAGCAGGAAGGAGATTTCTGTGACACCCTATATACATATACATACACATATACACAGGATAACTTGCATGTGGTCTTTCACCAGTCTAAGCAAGAAGGACCATCTTGCTTCTCCACCTTTTGTTTTGTTATGAGTTGCTGTAACTTATGTTTCTCTCAAAAGCAGCCTCAATTTAATAAAGTTCTGACTGTGGCCTTTGGGATATGAATTTTTAAATTTTTTTTTAAATCTTCTATCTTAGGTAATCGTAGTATATATATTTTGAGACCTGTTAAAAGAGAGAATGACTTTAAACATACTTTTTCCACTTGAACTAAGATCAGCAAATGTCAGACCATGTAAATGTCTCAGGCATTTGTATAGAATAACAGCAAGGTTGCTGTAGAACAGACTACTAATTTACCATTTATTGGGAAAAAAAAGCCAAAGACTTCAGGCATAGTATGGAAGTCTAAGATATTATTCCCTTTCAAAAAGCAAACTGACCTCTTTAAATTGTGTGATAAAAAAGTATAGTGTGATATAATCACTTTATTTTTAAAAAAATTAATAGAAATTATTGTTGCTATTAAAAATTAAACTATATCCTTTTGAAATACAGGTTATAAATCGTTCAACAACAGAGCTACCTCTTACAGTGTCATATGACAAAATATCTCTTGGAAAACTCCGATTTTGGATCCACATGCAGGATGCTGTGTACTCCCTCCAACAGTTTGGTATGTTTTTCATCTTTAATTACGTTAGGCCAAAAACCCCTCCAATCACTCATGATTTTTTTTGCTTGTAAGCACATAGGTGACACTTAACTCTTTTTTCTGGTTAGCTGGTGAAAAGTTTTAAAGCTACAAATCTTACACTGTTTTATCTTACAGTAAAGATGGAAATAAAACATTGACACATGGTAGGAAACAAGAATACAGAGGTGAAATAACCATTTTTAAAATAAGTTTTGTTTGGACAGTACTACTGTAAAAGCATAAGAGGCCAAAATAGAGGAGAGGATTTTCACCACAGTTTTCCCCTATCATCCATGGAACAGAATAGCTGCATCAGTGTTACATAAACTTTGATATAAGCTA
>BJBW01004409.1:0-21973 GCA_004320125.1 Scolopax mira
TATAGCATGTGTGTGTATATCCTAGAATCCTTCTACAGTTTGGGATGAAAGGGACCTTTAATGGTCATGTAGTCCAACTCCCTCTGCAATGAGTAGGAACATCTTCAAGTAGATCAGGTTGCTCAGAGCCCTGTCCAGCCTAACCTTGAATGTTTCCAGGGATGGGGCATTTACCACCTCTTTGAGTATCCTGCTCCAGAGTTTCATCACACTTATTGTAAAATATGTCTTAATTCTATCTAGTCTAAGTCTATATATGTATATATATGTAAACATACATAAACGTTTGATTGATTCCCTTGCTCTTCCCCAAAAAGAAAGCCCTTTTTTGATCTCTATTTGATTTTGAAGGAATTTCCCACTTTGTTTTACAAGGAACTTGGAGTTTAGTCCTTACCTCTTTCCTCCACTCTGTGTTCTCTAAACTCTGTTTCCTCACCAAAAGATGTGAAGAAATAAACTTCCTGCTGGGCTTGTAAATTTAGAGCATGGGGTTCTTAATGAGGGAGTACAAATTGTTGGTACTTGAAGCAAATAAATAAATAAAACATGGTTTAGTGAGAAATAACTGGTGTAGCTGAGAGAGTGCTAACTCAGTCCTGACATCTGTTGGTTTTTTTATACATTCTGCAGCATAAATATAAGACTCCTGCCTCCTTAATTATAGCGAACACATTTTATAATGTTTCTATTGATCTTTTGTGAACAATGTTGATCTTGTAGGAAGGGTAGGTGGAGCAACTGAGTAAGAACACACACTGTTACTGCTTTCCAGCAGGGTAGTGGCACTGAAGTGCTTCTTAAACAAAAATATTCAATTATTTGTGTAATTGATGGAGCATATATTTTCAATATTCTAAAAAGCAAGTGAATATCGTTTCCAATTTCATGACTTGGACTGTTATCAGCTTCTGTCATTCACAGGAAATTACACCCTAAAATCTCAATAGATAACATGTAGCTGCTGTAAAATCTACTAAGATGAGGTAATGCTATGTAGGCAGTACAGATTGTCCCTGATTGAATACAGATTGAATATAGAATTTGGAAGAACTTTTGCCAATCACTGAAAATAGTCATTACATGATTAAAATGAAAGAAATGCCTTCCTGGATTGAATGACTTTTTTTTTTTTTATAAGGAAACTAATTAGTCATCTTAAAATAACAATGATATTTAAAAGTTGGATAAACCCTTGCAGAAAAAGTGGTAACAAGAATCACAAAGTACAATGAAATCCAAGCCATTCTACTTTTCTTCATTGCGCTTTCTTCTTCAGTGTCAGCACCTTTTTCCCCAACAAGTGCTCAGTTCTGATACTGATGAGGAAATCTCTGAACTGGGTTAGAGAAACTCTTCTTTATATTAAGCTATTTTTAATTACCAGTTAGATGTAATAGCTAATCCTGAGATATAAAACACAGAGCTCTGTGCTTTTCTTCCTGGTTTTTGCACTGGTTTTGGATTTAATATTTTCTAATTTAAGTGGGGTTTGGAAACACAAGCTGACTGCATAAATTGTGTCAAATATCTCATTCCAAGAGATGGACAAAATCCTTATGACATTATTCACAAGGGGTAGTTTTGCATAATTCAATGAAATTGGAAAGAATATTTGATAACAAGAATAAAGGTCAGAAGCATGGGAGGAAAAAAGTCTTCCTTTTGCAAACAAAAATCCTAAGTACATTATGTGCCAAATACCACGCGTCATTGGGTGGGGGAATGAATTGTGTGGGATCTGACAAGTTCCCAGCACTATCTAATGGTATTTAAAAAACCTATGTTTTATTGTGACTTTTCAGAAATACTGTTTGTTACAATTTAGCAGATCCCTCAGAGAAATTACATGCTCTTCAGGAAAATGAGCAGTTATAACAGGCAAGTATACTTGCTTGTACAATTGAGGCCTCTGAATTCATTCTGTCTTGCTTGCAAGATAGAAAAGCAGCAGTATTTCAAAAGAAAACATTTTGAGTTTTACAATACTGCTGTAAAAGTATGCTGTTTGCTGGCGAAAGAGCAGAACAGAAGAGTCTTATTCAGTGACTTTTATTGCAAAGCAATACCCTACTGAAGTTGGTAAATAATTTTCAAGCATATTTGCCATTATGGAATATTCTTAGTTTATGTATCCATCGTTAAATACTCCCTATCAAAAGAAAAAAAATGCTCCAAAACCCATAGAGACTTATAATAAGTAGGTAGACTGGGTATCAAGATACCATTTTAGGAAAAGTTTGACCTGGGTGTGGCAAGGTCTCATTCATTCTGAATGAGCATTTTATGGTACCCCTTTTTTTTTAGTCTCCGAAGTCCTTGTTGCAGTTGTTAGCTCAGAAGAGGAATTGTTCATAGATTTGTCACAACGTAGTGGGGAGGATATAAGTCCTAACTCTGTTCTCTTCAATGCTGACTCACACTTCATTTGATGCACGCTGAATTCTGGTCTGGCAATAATTTGGACCACTGTAAGGTAGAAACTGCAGCTCTCATCTTGGCCTTGGATCCGGCCTTGGATCCAGCCTTGGATCCTGCCTGTTGTGACAGCCCATGAGACAACTACATATTATCTCTCAGCTTCTTGAGATTCATATACTTTGTGGGTTTAAAGACTGCTGCCATCTGAATAAGAGTCAGTAACTGTTGTAAACAGGTTGATAAATACGTTGATAGCTTTTGAATAAGGATTAAGGCCTTGACGTTTCAGCAATATAGAAATAGGAAGGAACAGAATATGTGAGATGCTTGAGAATTCACTTATTCTTTTTGGTAATCGGGCAATCGCATTTTGTATTAGCTTAAGAATTGTAACATAGAGCAGTATATATGGTAAATAACAGTAATCTAGTTTGAGTCTTTTAAAGGCACATATTTTCCTAAATAGCTGCCAGTGAAGACTTTGTATATAGTCAGCATATAGTAATTAAAGACTAGGCAGAACTCTAACAAAGATCCATAGACTGAGACTGTGTTTTATATGAACAATTCAGTTTCCCCTTGTAAAATTATAGGACTTACTAACTTACAGATATTGTCAGTGATTTCTATGGCTTGCTTTGTCTGGAGCACTCGATGTTATTTTTTTTTGCAGTGAAGCTCGTTACTGGTAATCACCTTGAGCTGTGAGTACCTGACTAGTTTTTCCCAATCATTTGGCAGTCAAATTCATTGCAACTCAGCCTAGCAAAGTTGACAGTATTCTTCTCAAAACTGTGCATGAAATCCCTATGTGATAATTTCTCATTTGCAGAAGACTGGAAAAAGACATTATGAGGTATGTTTCTAGGGAGTCTTCATGTTTGTGTCACTGACTTTCTCCTTGATCACTTGGAGAGTTCTCTTTTATGTTGCTGTTTCCTCATTATGTTTGTTGCCATTTTCAACCATCCGTGTTTTTGTGGGGGTTTTGTGGCTTTTTTTATGATATCTTCCAAAAGCTATTAATTTATTAATACTGATTATAAAAATCTAAACAAGGGAAAAATATTTTACATTAATGCCATGAGGTAAAATGGTCCTAAAAATATGCTGCAGAAATACTGCTTTTTGTCAAACATTTCAAAATACTGATTAAGCTTGGCAACTCCTATTAGATTCCATAGTTGGAAATTTTTTTGCAAGAGTAGCTTACTGCTTTTCTGCTTTATTCAGGTTTAGGGTTTTGGTTTTTTGTTTTCTGATTTAGCTCAGTAATCTAATTTCCAGAATTCTCTGACAAATGACCACTTAGCATGCCGAGGTCAACTCCACATAAATATGGGCAACAACGCATCACAGGCACATTGGGCTCACAGTACATGGGATCAGAGGAATGGGATTGGTCTTAATTGACGTGATAATTTGAAATGTTTACTTAGAGCATAGAGTTTATTGGCACTTGCAACATAGGTCTTTTGTAAGACCTGCCAACATTAGCACATTTGCAAGAGCATCAAACTTATCATTTCACAAAATATTGTGATCACCTTTTCCTAGTGTTATCGTTTTGTTTGTTTAAAGAATTATTCTTGAATTCTAAGTGCTCCCCAGCTCCCAGCCAGAACTTCCTTATTTAACACAAGATGAGGTGTATCTCCACTTAGCTTTTTTCCTCTGAGACAAACTGCTTATAGATTGGGTTACTTAATCCATAAATCTGGCAAAGCCAAGCCATTCTTATCTACGATTTCCTCAACTTTAAAATTGTTGTGACAAACTTCTAAGTTTCAAATTTATTGTGACAATAATGTCAGTGTAAAACACAATTGTCCAGCTGTGAAGAGAATCTGTTTCAGCAGCTATGGAATTTCAGAAGCTACCTAGAGTTAGATGAATTTAACTTCTCATTTTTCCACTACTTCTAATTTAATTGAGTAGTTGCCTTAGTTTATCATTTGGCACTTTCAGGTTTTGATGCTCAGATCTATGAGCTCTTACCACAAAAGTTGATGATCGTTTGTTTCTTCTATGCAACTCTTTTAGTCCACTAAAGACATTTGATCATGAAAGGCTGGAATCTTGGACATATAAAATTCCTGAAAGTTGGAATATGACTGCTGACTCCCTTGGACTAACTTGAGTTGTTAGAGTTCATTTACCCATATAAATGTTCAAAAACAGTTTATCTCTGGAACTAGGATTCTTTAGGAATACATAACTGGGCACTATACAGGCTACATAGATCTTCAAGGTGATCTCAACAACAGCAGCAAAGGAGTGTAATGAAAAATGCATTGCTTTAGACTGGTCTGAGAGGAAAGGGTTCCTAGAGCATAGACTAATTTTGGGACAGAGCTTGTCTGTTATCTTTGCAGTTATATGAGTATGAGGGACAAAAACCTGAGATAAACTAGCCTTTTTTCTCCTCTCCCACCCCTCCACCATGTTGGAGGTAGAATTAAAAACCAGCTCAAATACCCTTGTGATATTTCAGGTTGATCTTATGCCACAGTCCAGGAATGTGGTTGCTGCACATCTATCAAGCAGGTACCAGTTTAGCTGTGGCAGTGTTATGTGTAGTGTGGGACGAAATATTCTCCCCCGTCCTTTAGGAGCTTGGGTAGACTGGTCTAGCAGCTGGATTCTCCTCAGCGCATTCCATTACCATCATTCCCCAAGCTCTTTATATTATATTTGGGGTCCTATTGCAGTTGCACCCAGGCCTACAGTGTAGGCATACACTCAGAATCAGTAGGGATATAAGTTGTTAAATTTGGAAGAGAAATGTGTTTTAAACTTCTTGTAAGGGAATAATAGATTTCTGGTTTGATGTTAGCTTTTTTTTTTCTTTTTCTTTTTTTTTTTTTTTGTTCCTTAGAATAAACAAAACAGGAAGAAAGTAGATGAATGTTTCTTTGACTAATCTATCTGTGTTTATAAAAATATGATCTATATTTCTCTGGATTCCCCCGTGCCTTCAAGCCCCTTTGTGTATCTAAAGGTACATGTATCTAAGATAGGAAGGGAGAAATTCAGGAAGTCAAAATATTGGTATTAGATAAGAAACACAACAGAGTTTTATTTTGTGTGATTTGTGTTTGAGTAGTATAAGTGACTGCTAAACGCTCAGTGGTTTACGGTTTCAAGTACAATTAAAATCTCTGTTTCTCTGTACTCAGCAAACTGAAGTGTGTTCTATGAAATGTCGGATTATGGGACATACATACATGTCCATGCACTCACCTTCTGTGAAAATTCCTCTGCCCCCTCAAAAGTTAGTCTTTTCTTGCATTTTCTCATCTTTGTACAGTGAAACATTAGTGCAGTTCTCTTATCTCCCTTTTTTATTACATTATTAAATGTTCTCAGCAAACCCAGTTTGGCAACAGCTTTTACTGCATGCTCAAATAAAAACTGGTATGGAACAGCGTATGAACATAGTGTAATATTGTGAATTAGAAACCTTCAAACTGAGTTTGCTGCCTTGCTGTTCATGGAAGTACACACAGAGATCCTATTTTAATTGATGACACTGTTTGCTTCTCTTACATACCTGTTTGTACAGATGAATGTGTGTGAATAAAGGATAAAAAATTGATTTCTAAGGGGATCTGTCCTATCTGTAATAGAATGTAAGGTTTTGTAATAATGAGCAATAAAAATACTTATTTCTTTTGTAATTTTCTTTCCAACTGAAAGTTATCTATAGCTCTTCTATTTAATATACTTTTTGATCTTTTTTTGAGAAATAAAACTATTAAAGGATATTTGTTTTCTGCTAGTATGTTATGTAGGCAATAACAATTACAGATTAAAAAATTTACTTTTTTAAAATATTGAATTTCTCACTACTTTTCAGTCAGGTATGTATCATTGAGAACCATATCTCAGAATAAAGTTTGAATTGTTTTTATAGTTATTTTATTTTAAAATATTTACTTCCATGAAGAGTTTTATTTTTCATTTGTTTAAAAGAAAGCCTTTATTACAAAATGAATTTTGTAATAAAACCAAACCTTAATAGTTATTTATCTCAACCAGATAAACAAGGAGTCTGCTGATCATGATTAATTATCACCAGTCTGAGTTAAGGATTCCTTTTGAATTCCATCTCCTTGAATTACTATTCCAAAACATGACTTAGAGATTTCCTCTGGAAAAAAAACATCACCCTATCAATATTCCCAGTGAAGTAAATGACTGTGTCTAAATTGATATATGTGGGATACTTGCAGCTTGGGATGAACATTTTGCCATATCTCATTTCTCTCAAAGGACAAGACCTTGGTAGCCGCACATGTGGTTTTCCATGAGACCAGCACAAATTTTACTCAGTCTCGACAAGACAGTGAATCTTTCTATGAAGGAAGATTTCTTCTGTGGTTGAAGTTAGCTACATCAATTCATTATGACTGGATGAAATAGAGGAACTGAAACCAAAGCATTCAAAACAGAGAGGAAGTCTTTGTAAGGTTAAGCACATACATAAATGTTTGTCATAATGGGGCATAATCAGGCGAGTTAAAAAAAAATGTTGAGGTCATAAAATTAAAAATCCAACATCAAAAGGGTTGAGAATTCCAGAGTGCTTTTTATCTTTTTGTAATGTCAGGTGGTCTGCTCTTCATCTAAGAATGTACTTTTAATTAGGGGTCACATCACTTTAGTAACTGGGTGAATCACCAGGATTTGAAAATAGAAATCCTTAAAGATTTAGAGAATAATGCTTATTTTCAGAAAGCTTAATGGTATGTGAAAGCAGGTGGAAAATTAATGTAGTTCATTTTACGTCTGGGAACAAATGGAATTTGAGTGCAGTGAAGAACTGGCTGGAAAATGGGGGAAAAAAAAAAAAAAGCTATTCCACTCCCTTTCAAATGGGATTTTTTTTTAATCTTTAATGGATGTTTCTAAGGCTTCCTTTTCTTCCCCTGTTTCCTTCAGAGGGAACCTTATATATTTATTCTTCCTCACTCCTCTTTTTGTCAAAACAATTGCATTTTTGATTTTCCAATAATTGTCTCTTGGTTCAGCTTGTGTCCTCTGGCAATTGCCACGAAAATCTCTGTATTTTCAGATGTTTCCAATGCAAAGTTGTGGTGCTTCTTCCGTAGCTGACACCTCACTCTGCTGAATTTAAAATGGAAACTTTAGAAATACAACGAATAAATGATTTACTTCTTCCCATCAAAACATTTTTTTTTTCACTGAAAGTATGAATGTATGAATTTATGTTGACTAAAAGAATGTAATTAATCTCAGTCTGCATTTCTGTTGATTAACAAATTAGCATATATAAGAACAGTCCTACTTACTCTGGCTGAGAGCTGACCTAGCCTTTTACATGGCCTTCAATAATTAAAAAAAACCAACAACAAACTAGAAGTTAATGAAAAACATATTGTATGTGTATTACCTATTTTTGCTCTTCTGGGTTTTTTCGTTTCTCTAATTGGTTTTAACCTTTGTAATCTGTGGTTTAAGGGACTGCTGGATCAGAGGCTCTGTTTTATCTTTGTGTTCTGTGGTACTTGACTTAAATTCTGCAGTTATATGTAGAAAAGGACTTACTCGTTTTTTTCTGTGCACTTAGACATACATACCAAATCTTATTTTACATTTCACTGAATTCAGCTGACAGCTGAAGTAAAATAGTTGTTTCTTTGCTATTTCTGTAGTTCTGAATTGTTAATTTTCATCTGGGAAGTAAAATGCATGCACTTTATTTGTTTTCTGAGGTACTTTTATGAAGTAACAACTAAGCAGTCTATATAACTGATCATATGGTAAGGTTTTTGACAAAGCTTTTAAATGAGGCTATTTCATAACTGTTTCAAAATAGAAGACAAAATCTAGAAAAATTTTATGCTGTCCATTTGAGGCAAACATTTTGAACTCAAAGTATAGAAAATAGAATTAGGTAAAATACTTCCCTTTTCCCAAATGCTGTGATCTTAATTAAAATCCTACTGGAAGTTACATTAGGCTGTGTTTCAATGGAAGTAGCTATTCCCTGTCACTGTCTTTGATGCTTCAGCTGAAGTAGTTTTACCAAGTCATCCGGTGTGCAATGTATGAGTGTCTCTGATAAGACTTCTTCCTTGTAGGGATGAAATCCAAAAATCAATGTCAGATGGAAATCAAAGTTCTCAAAGTTTGAGGGATTGATGGAAAGAGATTTTAATGAGTGCGAATTTCAAGCTTTACCTTCATAAATTTGGCAGAAAGGGCAAGCGTGAAATTCCTGGGTGCAGATGGCTGTGAGAGATGTTTGAAAATAAGGACCTTAAAAAAAAAAAAGTTTAAATGAAAATCAGGAGTAATATTTTGACGGAAAGAAAGAAATATTTTTTCCATATTTTACCTGGAAATGTAACTCAGATTTTGAGGAAATTAAGTGTATGCCTGTACCTTTGTGAGACTGGATGATAACCACATTCCAATTACCTCTCAGTAATAAGAAGCATAAAACTTAATTGCTTCTATTAAAGTAGCTATTTCTTTTAATTTAAAATAAATAAAAAATCCTGCAACCCAGAAACAGAGTTATTGAAGACACAGCCAAGTTAACTGATTAAAGTAGAAGACGCAAGCAAGGGCAAAATATTTTTGGGGGATGAGGAAATGTAGCCTTTTTTTTTTTTTTTCTTTTTTTCAATCTCAGCATGTCATCACAGAAAATATTCTGTAAGCTAAGGGTAAATTTGTCGGTGATCAATCGTAGCCATATGGAAATACAACCATTTTAATTGGTAAGACTACTGCATTTGTATTTTTTAATATGAAGCCCATTTTTTTAAATCATTCTAATATGAAATTTTTCCTGTTCAACCATACCAATTTTTCTTTGCTAAAACTTGTGTGCTTGTGCTATGCATTAGATATTGGCACTTAAGGAGCTAATTTAAACTATGATGGACAAATCATTCAAGTCAAAATAAATGTAGTTGCTCTTTCTTCATGTAACAGTATTAAATGAAAAGTGAGTAATAAAAACAAAGAAAAGAAATAATGTAGAAGCTTAATCATCACAACAGTTGGGTTCCATAGCTACTGATTTTAAACCTGAGATTTACCTCTTTCAAGCACTTACTCTGAAATAAAAATGCAATTAAAAAAAAAATGGGGCGGGGGGAAGTTTTTTTAAAAATGACTGGAATGAGAAAACCTTTTTGGAGCAACTTATATGCTCTACTGAAGTAGGGGCTTGGTCCTTTTGATAGTCTAGAATATTAGGGTTTTTCAATAGACATTGCATTGATTATACATTGCCTTACAATATTTTCCAGGAGTCTGTGATAATGACATCCATTTCTTACATGAACTTGAGCAACAGCCATGCCTGTGGTTTGTGAATTACAAAGACTTCACAGGTAGCAAGAGCCTAGAGAAACTCTGCTTGCCACAGGCATAGTCTTTTCCCAGGTGTGACTTGAGAGAAGAGCCATTTTGTACTCAGCTGCATGAAGTTAAAACTGGCAATGGAGAACCTTCATCCTTAGAGATTCCTGCAACTTGACTAGACAAAGCCCTGAGCAACCTGGTCTTGCTTTGATGTTAGCCTCAGTTTTAAGCAGTGAGGCTAGATGATTTCCCAAGTTCCCTTCCAACTTAAATTCTTCTACAGTACTAAGCTGTGCTATATCCTAAATTGTGGCCTAATGGCTGTGCTGAGATCACATCTTCCTGACGTGGGGGCACTATGCACACACTAATGGCCATAGTTAAATACTGGGCTTTACTTCTGACAGCTCAGATGTCTAAAAAATTCTAAAACGTTGAAGTTAAATATGGCATCTCCCTACGGGCATCCCAGATTCTTTTGCTCTATAGTGACATAATCAGAGATTTAGTTTATTTTCTTGTTCCCCTCTACATTTTCATCTTCTTGAAAAAACACTCCTGCAGTCCAAAGGTTGTCATTTTGACTGGGGACGGCTTCAGCTAATTACATGTACTTGTAGTGCTCAATGCATATGTAGTAAGCTTTGCTGTGGAAGGAAAAAAAAATCACAGGAAATTGTATGCTCTTGCTTGTTCTTTATTAAAAATAAGATTTTCCAGGGTGATTAATATTTTTACAGGACAGTTTCTAAAAACTGCAATCATAAATGCAGTGCCAGTTACAGGTGTGTTAGCCTCTATTTCTAAAAAAAAAAAAAAATAAAAAATTTATCTATCCTGCCTTTTTATTTTGTGCCTTGTTTTTCTCTAATAGTTGTGAACAGAGGAGTTAACGGGAAGAGAAAAAAACTTATGCCCAGAAAGGGCTTTTGTAGGTATGAAACACTTTTTACTTAGCTCTGACAGAGACTGACCCTCCGCTTTTTCTCTGCAACCCATACTTCACCATCTTGCCTTATCCATAAAAAGAGGCTTTGCCAGTCCCCCTAAATGAGGAACCAAACGTGACAGCTCAGCTGATGGTGTTGACATTGGCAGCAGGCTTGACGGACAGCACCAAACCTTGCCGTGGCCTATCTCCTGCTAATTAGCTGTTCGAAGGAACTCTGTGTGCCACAGGCACAGTCTTATCGGAAAAGGACATCTTTGCCGTTCACCCTGACAGCTGTGATGCAGCTGCTCGTGGAGCGAATTGAGCACCGAGGGGGAGGGTGGGAAGTGGAGGAGGAGGAGGAGGAGAAGGATTTAGAACAAGTGACAGCTCTGGTATCTTGTGTTGAAGCCATCCTGAGCTATAATAAACAACTGGAAATGGGGAAGAGAGAAGTTGGGAATCGAAATGTATACAAGAGGAACATAGGTTAGGGGAGAAACAAGAGGAGGAGTGAGAGGAAGGCAACGGGACTGCCCCATGAGGGCTTTGTAAGGCAACTAGAGCTGTATGGTCTTGCGTTTAATGCAGGCTGAGGAATTTAACGTAAAAACGTTTGTGCTTTTCTATAAGGTGGTGTGCATGTCCGTGGCTATTAACGGGGATGTGTGCCAGAAGTCCCACAACCGAGCAAGACCAGGAGCAGTGTGGGCCTGAATAATTTATTGAAATGCGATAGATCTGATGGCTTTGGAGACAGGCTGAAGGAAGTAGTTAGTTGTTTTTTTAAAAAAAAAGAAGAAAAAGTGCTTGATACTTGCTCTGAGGGATTATGGGTGGGAACGAGAGAGTCTAAGAAAGTGCTCCTGCTGCTTTTCAAAGCAAATACCCTTGCTGATGTAGAAACTCTAAGTGGTTAAAATACACTCTTATAACTTCCTTGTTTAAGCTTGTCATGTTTGCTCTATTGACAGTTTTGAAGACAGATGTCTAACTTCGTTGACTCTCAAATAGACAATAGAGAACTAAAGGTGCGGAGTTGAGGATGTAGAAAATTCAGTTTCACTGGTGTATTTTCGTTAGTTGCCATTTCTCTTTTCTAGGGGTTTGGTATCAAAAGGAGAAAGTGAGACCAGACTTTGTGAGGATTAACTTTCATTTTTAAACTTGCCAATAATTTTCTAATACAACTTGAGAGGGGCAATAGAAAGGAAAATTCTGCAAATAATATTTAAAGTGGTTTGCAATTTTTCTAAAACTTGGTATCATTTAGAAGGTAAAAATACAGTTTGGATTAAATAAGTGAAATAATGATGACAACAACATTCCCTTACCTGGAACTTGGACTAAACACTTTTTAATGCTGAGCATAAAAAAACCCAACAAAACTTATGACAACATAAATTGATTTTCCTATGTGTTTTCTAGATGTAGAAAGATTAAGACAAATATTTTACTTGCAATATATCTGTCCTAGGCAAAGTAAGGAATGTTAGATTGGCTGGGAAAACTTGCTTGTAAAAAGCTTCCAGTATAATTTTACAGCTGAGTGGATTAGTTTGTGATAGCATTGAGATTTGGGATGTTGGTGCAGACTAATTCTTTTTAAGGTTTTCTCTTTTTATTGCTGATTACCTATGGGGTTTACTACATGCAACTTCTCTTTTCTCTACTGACATATAGACAAAATTGCTAACAGTATGCTGCAGTCAATAGCCAAAAATGTCCCAAAGTAGATGTTTCTATTGTTACAGCAAAGAAACCACACAAATGCTTATACACATCACCAATGCTTTATTTCTACATTTACAACCATGTTTGCTATTACCTCTTATCCTGCACTGAAGAAATCATCTGAGTTGCCCCCCCAAAATTAAATATACACTGAGATATATATCAAAGATTATTTTCCTTATTTATATGTATATAAAAAAAGCCAAAACACTCAGGAGAGGTGGACCTGTACTTCAGGGACTTTCTCAATCAAAAATACATATCCTTTCTCTACTTCATAGTGAGACTGCTCCTGTACTTTTTATTTTTGTGTCTATAATGTATTCTGGACTGTATTTACAGAGACAGGCAATGACTTATGGTGACATTTTCTTTATTTTCACTCTTGACTAGTGAGGTAATCCTAATTATTGTACTGAAAACTTTAGATGTTCTTCATAAATATTTGATGTGTATGAGAGTATGAGCTGGGTGGCAAAGAGGAGGGTGAGAATTTTTAACCTTATTATACTGTATAACAAAAAAAAAGTAAAGCAGAAGAAAGCAGAAAGAGAGTTTCTTTCATTCTGTTATCACCAGTATCTGTTGTTTCTTTCCTGCTGATGTTACTGAAGGGCAGAAGAAGAACACCCTTCTGGGTACTAGCTATTAGACATACTTATGAAGAACAAATACATCAGTAAGGATTCTGATTGTTTTTATTTAGCATTTTGATGGTAGTGAGTTTTGTTTTAATCTGAGATCTTCTTATTGGAGATATTATGATAATCCACAAGACATCGATGCCTACTGCAGTCATAATCTTTCAGATTTCTTCTCTCTCTGAAATTAAAATGGTGCCTCTGGATGCTGCAGATAAAATCTGTTTGATGGCATGTCTGTGTTTATGAGTTTCAAAGAGATGAACAGGAAGGGGTGGTTCAGAGAAGCACAGCTTTTCATCTAATATATCAGATATAGTCAGCGTCCATTTCAAAATCATAAGTATATGTATTTTCAATGTAGTTAATAGATATATATTAGGAATGCAGTTACCAGAAGTGTTAAAATGTGGGGGTTTTTTCCTAAATAATGTTGTATGTAGTAATAAACCATAGCAGGAAACTTTTGTGTCTTTTATTTTTCAGGGTGTTGACATGTTTAGTTTCTCCTCTTTTATTCTCCTTTATCTTCCTCACTCTCTTCCTTGCTTGCAGTCTCACTTTCTTCCACATGTTTTTCTGCACCATTCCTGTCACACCTGTTGCACACAATGTTGCACTCTCTCTTTCTCACGTTTGCTCGTTTTCACTCTTTCTGAAGCGTGTTCTGTCTCTTTCCTGTGCTCTCTGGCCCGTGTTCTCACTCAGTGTCGTGCTTGCTCATTCTAGCATGCTCTCTTGCTTTCTCTTTCTTGTTCTTCCCTTGCTCTCTTGCATGTGCTTTTTCTCACTCTTTCTCTTATGCTCACTCTCCTTCTCACACACTCTTGCACACTCCTTCTCTTTCTTGCTCCTGTGCACCGTGTTCCTCTTGTTCTAACCCTCCTCTCAAACTTCCTGTATCTTACTTTTTCTAGGGAAAAGATGCTCTTTTTGTTACACAGCAAGTGGTCAGGAATTAGTGACACAAGATAGTTCAATCACCAGGGGTAATATAGCTTTATGAAACTTCTTAACTGGATTCTCAGGCGAGATTTTTTTTTTTTTTTCTTTAAGGTGTCCACCCCCTTTTCCTCCAAACACCCTCCCCCTCCACCCCTTTCAATCACATCATTGCTTGGAGGCAAGAGAGTATGGGGAGAGGGGAGAGAAGCTCATTTAGCAGCCCTGGCAGACATAGGCATCACAGTACCAATCAATCAACAGACATGCTTTCCCACTGAGACTCCCCTGTGACCTTGAGGAGTGTGACAAATGACTTAGAGGACAGAACAGACAGAAGGTTTGTGATAAACCAAAAAATTATGTTTTTCTGAGTGATGAAGAAAAATAAAAATGAAGAGTGAGGGTAGATATATATTTGGTTTGAACAAGACTCGATAAATTTTGTAACTACCTTTTGCTGTACTGGCTGTGGTTAGAGGAGTTTACTGTCATGGTAATCAAGACTTCTTCAATAAACCTCACTGCAGTGTCTACAGGACTTTTTTTCTGCAGTACTGCAGTACTTTATGGCTTTGAGCCCTCAGCTGTGGCTGGAGGTTGTAGCAGTTATTGATGACAGATTCCAGAGGCAACATATCTCATCAAAGTCCTGTTGAAGGCAAATAATCAGCAGAGTGAATCACTTAACCTGGATTGACTTGACTCATTCTGAAATCTGCAGCATATTAGCTTAGTCTTGAGAAAGTTATTATTAATCATAAATGCTTGATACATTAATATGTGCAGCAACGTACAGTCTGACTGTAGATACACTTTCAGCAGATTTTTTAAAAATTGTTTTTACATACATAATATATATTTTTTTTTAATAGAGCAGTTGGAGTCAGAAATCTTTATGTATCTATCATGTATCCATATATACAATGCATTAGAGGAGAAGTGGTTCATTTTCTTGCACCCACCAATGTGTGTCTAATTTTACTAGAAAGCAATGTTTGTTAGGACAAAGACATCTTTTCCCACATTATTAATTCTTTGGGTGTCCAGAATGCAGATTGGCATTTTCATTACTGATTATTCCCCATTCCATTTTTCTCCAGTACCTTTGACCCTGGCTATCAATATGGCTATCTGTATTCGTTGCATGTTCAGCCCATTGTTACGTGTTTCAGCCAGCCAAACCACTGATACTCCTGGTTCTATACTTAGATTCTCTTCTTTGCAGCTCGATAAAAAAAGTAGTGACTTTCTGGTTGAAATGTAGACTGCCAAATGTACGTCAGAGGTCAGTAATATTTGTTCTCCATAACTGCATTCAGATCCATACAGGCCATAAAACTGAATTTCTAATCTCCTTTTCAGAGATTAGAAAATTATTTCCATTCCGACTTTCTCTCTAGGCCTATTGTAAACAAATATGAAGACTACATTTTTTTCTAATGACAGGCTACACTTTCCAATGCAGGAAAAAATATTTTGGATCATTAAGTTCAGAAGCAGTGCTTACTTTACTAACCAAAGGCTAAATGAAAGGAGGTGGCATGTGTTTGGGAAAGCAGGCAGGAAAGCATCATCATCCTTCTAATGATAGTGAAACTCACCAGATTTACTGGTAAAATGCCCATTTCTCCTGTGCAGCAGCCATAATCCAGTCTTGGTCTGATGTTTTAGAGTTCCAGAATTGCATATCAGAAAAGAAATACAACATTGCCCTATGAAGAGTTGAAATAATTTAGGAAATAGAATCCAGTTTAAGGGAGGAGTGAATGACAATCACTCTAAGGTCCTAGAAAACAACAGGAGAAGGCAGTCCGTTACTGTTTCAAAAGATTTGTGTTAATTTTACCAACAAGGGATGTTTTATTAGAGGGCAGCAGATACATATCAGGAAAAAATTTGGAAAGTTGATTGTTCCTTGGCTTTTTAATGAGGTCAGTAACCCAATCCTGTAAAACAATTAATTTCTGCAGCACCTTGCTGAATGTAATTCTGTTTTGAAAGAGTTAGGCTCTTCTCCCTCGACAGATTTAGCTGCACTTTTCATTCAGGTAAAACCAAATTGGCATTTTGTAACTGCTGCCCACTCATCCCCTCGTTTGCTCTAATGAGGGCCTTCAGAGTGGGTCTGACAATGGAAAACGACAGACAAGTAGGATTATAGTTTTGTCTGAAAAAAAAAAGGTAGGAAATGGTTTACTTTGTAACCCATGAAGTATGAAATGTATTTACTAGCTGCTATGGTCTATTAATACAAGTAACTATTCATAAATGTAGGAAGAAAGACTCTGCAGCTTTCTATCCAGTACAGGTTTCAAATTCAAGATATTTTACCTGACAATAATGGAAAGCCATTAAGTGGTTTTCAAGAGTTTCTGCTTTTTCAAAGAAGCCAAGTTTATTTTTCACTGGATAGCATGTTGGAATTCATTTATTTTAGCTGGATCAAGTCTGTGTCTACCAAAAGTAGTTTAAAAAACTTTTGAAAGTATCTTCAAGGACAGGGAAACGTGAGCATCTGGGTATTTTTATTAGTTTGGGAACACAAGTCATGTAGCTTTGTGTCTCAAAGAGATAAGGAAAATAGAACAGAGACTTGAACCCAGGTCATTAAAGCCCTAAGATAACACTTTAATCACTCTACCTATCCATCCTTTGGAAGAAGATTATTAATGCAAGTATTTTCATCTTCTGCTTTTAAAAGTCAGTTTTCTCATAAAATAGCAATACACCTCAGCAGAGAGTTTCTGCAGCTCCTGCCTGGATTTAATACAAATTAAATAATAGTTTCTTTGTGTTATCAACACCAAAAGCTTTCAGCCTGACTTCTGTTTTGGTTTATCCAGAAAAAGAAAATTTAGCACACTTGAGTATAGAATACATATCTCTTTTAAAAATTTGGCTTTATATGGCAGAAATGCAGATACATTTGGCTCATTCAATTTACTGTTGAAGGCATGAAATACCAGAGGCCATATTCTGAAACATCTGTATAGTTTATTTAATGGAAACACACAGTTTTTTAGGGTGAATGAACGGTCTGAATTTGGCTTTAAAATTAAGGGTAACTCTGGGAAGTGTTAAGTATGCTTTTAATACAAAAATAAACACAATTTTATTGGGGAGGAGGAATAAAATAATAGTTTTGAGGGGAGAATATAGTAAAACCAGAGCTTAACAGACAAAATCTGTTCTCAGTACTGTTGAACAGAGCTATACACAGAGCAGTTTACACAGATATTTGCTGTAGCAAGATTTAGTTCATAGGAACATTATGAATCATGGTGATGTAATGCTTGTTATAATGTGGTATTTTAGGTATAGTCTACTCTTCTGTGTCAGGTATGCTCCTCCATAGATTGTTACATGGGGCAATATAAAACCAAAGTAAACAAAAACATTCTTGTTTTGTGGTCCCAGAAATCCAATTTCAGGTTTTTGGTTTTTTTCTCCCAGAAAAGAAGGCTGGTGACAATGGATCTTGGATGGTGTTTTGTAACCTTTAAGTGATTATTAAGCTCAAATCAGTGTGGCTGGGTAAAGGTAAATGAGTAAACAAGGAGGAAATGAGGAAGAAGCAGCCAATATATTACCCAGTCAATGGTGACATTGATTCTGAATATAATTTCTCAAAAGAGGTTCTCAGAAGTCATGAAACCATAGCTGGGGTTAAGGGAAAGATGTACTGGAGTGACTGCCAGTAAATTTAAATTTAAGATATTTGTTATCCTTTTAGTAACACGTAAAAAACCTAAGGTTTTTTGGTGTTTTTTTTTAAAGAAAAAAAATAGAAGAGTCACATAAAGGTTTGTCATCTGTATGTTCTTGAGTCCAGCCTTTAAAAAAGAAAAGAAAAAGAAAACCTCTTGAACTGTAATGAAATGAATTTTATTTTGCAGGCATTGGGTCCGTGCCATTTCATTTCATTACCAGGATACGCTGAGCGGGCTGGAATCAGCAAGAACTACGGGCAATGCAAGCTGATGATAAGCATTTCATCATGGCCCTAAACATATTAAATTTTTAGCTATAAATTTTATCAACACCATCTACATGGCTGGTTAGCATTTCCCCCGCTTCTTTCTTCACCAGCCCCCACCTTGTTCTCTTTTGCCCTGCAAATACAACTTGTAGTTTACTGTTCTGAAAACAAATTTTAAAAAATCAATAAACAAAAATACTTCTACAATTTAGCCAGTCTAGTAATTATCATTCAGGCTATCTTCTGTACCTACTGAAAATGTGGAAAAAAAAAAGTTACAGCATTAGCAAGGGAACAACAGACAAACCTCATTAGGTTTTTTTGACAGTCTCTAGAAGATTTCCTTCTAAAACTAATAGCATATCCCAGGGCAATATTTTTCAGTTGAAGACCTCATTACCAGACATTCAGTCTTTATATAATACTGGTAGAGAAATGAGAAGTGTAAATCTAAAAGATTTGTAGATTGTATATTTCTAATAATATAGTCAATAAATATTCACTATTTTTAGATGGCTTTAATGGTTAAATGGCAAAAAAAAAAAGTATACTGGAGTATACAATAACATTTTTTAATGTTAAAAGTTCTTGAGTATCAGGACCAGGAATAAACTTAAACCACTGTGTTCCAAGGCAATATCCCAGTAGTCAATGAATGACAGAGAAAACAGGAACATAAAACTATGAAACGGAGAAAGCAGGTGATCAGTTTGGTTTAGTATGGAAAAGGGCTGGTCTTTCTGAGCAGTACTTCGGATAACTGTAATAGCATGTTTAATGATAGGAGAAAGAAAGGTGCATATTTGAGAACTCTCAAGGCCTGACAACCCTGGGGCTGGTTAGAGGCTAATTAGTTTCAGAAACGAAGACTCTAGGTAGCTGAGGGAGATCCTAATTGTATTAATAATGAATTCTGTTCTTACATGGTGCTATACTACAGTTCATCATTGGAAATGTGATTTTAAACAAATATGTTCCTTAAGTTTTACCTGACAGTTAATACTGACTGAGTGGTCTGTTGGAGAAGAAGACCACACTCACAGATATGTTGACTACTTGTCCAATACCCTGATATGACTGGGGAGTAGCTGAAAACTCAATATATTGCTCCTCCACTAAACTGTATAAGCTCTATTTGAAGCTTGTTGTGCAAGAATCTAGCAGGGCAAGAAACAGGTAGTGATGATAATTATAGAAGCAACTCATTGGTCACATAGCCATACAGGGAGTAAGTAAGGTGTACACTTTAAGATCCTAAATAACTTTGTAACAAGTGTATACAGCTTCTCCTTTATTTTCTTCCTATCCTTTATAAGAAATTAATCCGGCTTCTGTATTAGCTATTTCTGGTTCCTATTCATATTGTTAAAAATAAAACCTGTTTGCCTGTGACAGACTAAGGACTCATAAGCAGTGACCAGTTAGAAGGGATACCTGGATTTTGCTTAGAAAAAGCCACAGTAAAGTTTAAGAAATTGTTACATTATGCATTAAAAGATGGCTAGGACAGGCTTTTCTTATGGTACCTGCATTGTATTAAAGTAATCATTGCTTACATTCAAAAATAAAAAAGTTGCATTATAAGTTGCATAACATTTTTATTATTTTTTTTTCTTTGGTTTTTGTGTAGCTTTTGGACTAGATTTTATTGGTACAGCTCATCCTGTGCATATTGCCAAGCTTGCTGTAGGTGACATTTCTACAGGTTGCTTTGGGAAGACTTCAGGACATAGCAGCTGCCATTGCAATTCTTGAAAAAGGCAGAGAACCTATGTAACTTCTGCTTTTCATTACTGTGTATCTGGGTCTTTGATACAAGTAAAGATGACAATAAAGGGTTTTTTCCTTCTTCCTTTCCTGCTGGGAAGAATACAGCAATGGTTTGAGGGGACATCTGGTGCGACATCTAATAAATGATTAAAGCAGTGTTTATGCAATGAGTTTATCAGACATTGGATCAGGCCCTGTGTGGCTGCATCGGGTATGTCTCTATCTAGGAAGTTTAGCATGTAAAAGCCTACTGTAAATAGGGGAGGAATAATCTGTTCTCTGTGTTAGGTCTATGGTGGATTCAGCAAGAAGCAATTAGTTTAAACTGCAGCATTGAAAACTCAGGTTAAAACTTTTTCCTATAATAGTAGTAAGGCATCATCATCTGAAAATAGATTGCCTGGAGAGACAGAAGACTTGTCATCACTGGAGGTTTATTAAGGTCAGAGTCAATAAATATCAGTTAAGAAAATCATTGACAGAATTTGTCGTGTCCTGGAGTAGGAAACAAGGGGATAATGTCCTGCAATTCACTCTAGACTTTTAATTTCAGGGATCAAAGCAAACACTAACAGACTTTCTTTCTTTAGATATGCAGTTAGAATTTCAGTTATAGGCATTAGAATAGTTCTGCAAATGGCAATCTCAATGACTCCCAATTCCCTCCCAACAGTATTGCAAATTCCAAGCTTTTCTTTTATTCTTTATTTTTTTTTATTCCTCCTAGCTCTTCATCAATAAATTCAAGAGCGGTGACCATCAGGTTGCTCAAAAATAGTATCCCTCAGTGTCCTAGCTCACTACTAGATTTCAGCTTCTTGGCCAAACCACATGAAAAGAAGAGGCAGCAAAATTTAAAAGATGGTTTCTTCCATAATAATGTCTTGTTTTTTCCTTTCATCTATGGCATATTAATAAATACTTAAGTTATGTCCTTTTCTTGTTCTTTCAAGCATCAACAAGGAAAAATGCCTTCCAGTCAACTCAAGACAAGAAAACTTTATGAAAAAGTAGGTGGAAGTTTCAGGCAGATAGAAGGTGACTAAATTTAGAGAATGGCAAGGGAAAAATGAAGAATTATGTAATCCTATCTGATAATTTTTTAGTCTTCTTTCAGAGCCAGATAAGATCTGTATTGCATATATCCTTTTATTTTACTAGAATTCTTCTCAATTGGGATATAGATGAAGAGTTGCCCAACTTGTTTTTAACTCTTGACATATATAAAGAAATAGAAATTTAAATTTCTACTTTTAAAAATAGAAAACAAAAAATTAAAAAAAAATAAGTACTATATTTTAATCAGAAAATTATTAAGAAATTGAAAAAAATTATTTGCTTCAGGAATATTTTAAAAATAAACTACACAAGAAAATAGTTTCACATTCTAAGATATGGCAACCCTAAGTTTGCCTTAGACTAGCATGGTCTTTATTATTCATTCAAACTCTTTCTCAACTCTCCTGTCCTCATTTACTTTATAAGTATACTGGGCGAGCATTCATTTCTCCTTTCTGTTATTTCTGTAATTTTTACAAAGGCAAATTAAATCTGTTGCATGACAGTATTATGTGACAGTTCAGTAGTTTCACAATTCCTACAAATATTCCAAGTCTATTGCTGTCATAAGTGATGCTCTTATGCATGACTTTCAGAGAGCAAAAGCCTTTTGTAGGCAGCTGTGCTAGTTGTCCCATTCTCAGTTCTTCAAGTGAGCACAGAGGAGGAATTCTGTTCTGCTATGCCAGAACTCTCCAAGACATCATCTCCTGCCCGTCATGGATAGTACACCTCCTGATGTTGTGCAATCCAAAGCATCTTTTCATTTTCCACATGCCTCTGCTGTGCCTTTTGTCTCAGAACTTGTTTGGTTTTATTTGGACTGAATAATCTTCAAGCCAAGGCATTGAAATGTATCTGTAATTGCATGAATTTCTCGTTATTATGTTACATTTTCTTCTATTTTCTTAGCAACATCTTTTGTTCTGTGTTACTGATGTTACATTTCTAATAAGTATGCATTTTTAAATAAACAACTAGAATTAGATTTTTAAGGACAATTTCAGTTTCCCCTGTTTGTATTACATTATAGTGATATAATTTTTCATTTACCATTTTTAAATCACTAATCCATATCCCCGAGCACCATGTCAACTTGTCTCTTGAATATCTCCAGGGATGGTGCCTCAATCACCTCCCTGGGCAGCC